>OW121741.1:101471832-101699917 GCA_933228675.1 Stomorhina lunata
AATAGTCTGACTTTAGTGCGAATTTAGTCTGACTATAGTGTTACTATAGTCTGACAATAGTGCGACTATAGTCTGACTATACTGCGACTATAGTTTGACTATAGTGCGGCTATAGTTTGACTATAGTGCGACTATAGTCTGACAATAGTGCGACTATGACTATAGTCTCACTTTGGTAAGACTATAGTTGCACTATAGTCTCACAATAGTCAGACTATAGTTGCACTATAGTCAGACCGTAGTGCGACTTTAGTCCGACTATAGTGCGACTATAGTCTGACTATAGTGCGACTAGAGTGTGACTATAGTGCGACTATAGTCTGTCTATAGTGCGACTATAGTGGGACTATATATATAGTGTGATTATAATGCTACTATAGTCTGACTATAGTGCGACTATAGTCTGACTATAGTGCGACTATAGTCTGATTATAGTGCTACTATAATGCGGTTATAGTTTATCGACAGTGCGTCTTGAATCTGACTATAGTCTGAATTTAGCATGACTATAGTGAGACTATTGTCTGACGATAGTGCTACTGTAGTGCGACTATAGTGCGACTTTAGTCTAACTATAGTGCGGCTATTGTCTGGTTATAGTGTGACTATAGTCTGACAATAGTGCGACTATAGTTTGACTATAGTGCTACTTTAGTCTAACTATAGTGCGACTATTGTTTGACTATAGTCCGACTATAGTTTGGCTATTGTGCAACTACAATCTGACTAGAGTGTGACTATAGTGCGACTACAGTGCGACTATAGTCTGAGTTTAGTTCGACTTTAGTCTGACTATATTGCGACTATAGTACGTCTATAGTCTGACTATAGTACTATAGGCTAGAGTCCGACTATGGTGCGGCTAGAGTCCGACTATAGTGGGACTGTAGTCTGACTATAGGGCGACTATTGTCTGACTATAGTGCGATTATAGCTTGAATATATTGCGACTATAGTACAACTATAGTGCAACTATAGTCTGACTATAACGCGACTATGGTCTGACTATAGCGCGACCAGAGTCTGACTATTGTCCGACTATAGTTTGACTATAGTGTGTCTATAGTCTGACTATAGTGCGACTATAGTCTGACTATAGTGGGGCTAGAGTCCGACTCTAGTACAACTATAGTCTGACTATAGTTCGACTATAGGCGGACTATAGGCGGACTATAGTCTGGCTATAGTGCGACTATAGTCTGACTATAATCTGACTATAGTGCGACTTTAGTCTGACTTTAGTGCAACTATAGTCTGACTATAGTGCGACTATAGACTTTCTGTAGTGCGACTATAGTCTTACTATAGTGCGACTATAGTCTGATTATAGTGCTACTATAGTCTTACTATAGTGCGACTATAGTCTTACTATAGTGCAAATATAGTCTCAATATAGGTCGACTTTAGTCTGACTATAAAGCGACTATGGTCTGACTATAGCGCGACTAGAGTCTGACTATAGTCCGACTATAGTGTGACTATAGTGTGTCTATAGTGCGGCTATTGTCTGGTTATAGTGCGACTATAGTCGGACTATAGTGGGGCTAGAGTCCGACTCTAGTGGGACTGTAGTCTGACTATAGTGCGACTATAGTCTGACTATAGTGCGACAAAAGTCTGACTATAGTACAACTATAGTCTGACTATTGTTCGACTGTAGTTTGACTATAGTGCGACTATAGGCGGACTATAGTGCGACTATAGGCGGAGTATAGTGCGACTATAGGCGGACTATAGTCTGGCTATAGTGCGACTATAGTCTGACTATAATCTGACTATAGTGCGACTATAGTCTGACTATAGTGGGACTTTAGTCTGACTTTAGTGCAACTATAGTCTGACTATAGTGCGACTATAGACTTTCTGTAGTGCGACTATAGTCTTACTATAGTGCGACTGTAGTCTGATTATAGTGCTACTATAGTCTTACTATAGTGCGACTATAGTCTTACTATAGTGCAAATATAGTCTCAATATAGGTCGACTTTAGTCTGACTATAGTGCGACTAAAGTCTGACTTTAGTGCGACTTTAGTCTGACTATAGTGTGACTATAGTGTGACTATAGTGTGACTATAGTCTGACTAGAGTGCCACTATATTCCTGCTATAGTGACTATATTCTATAGTTGAAAAGCACGCTTATATTAAAGTCATCACATAGCAGGCCGCAGTTATTAGGACACCCTTTAAAAGCTAATGGTGCCATAATTTTTTTTAAAGAAAAGTTTTGCTGATTGCACAGGTCAGAGTGTGGGTGAGACTAACAGGAAACGATACACATTGAAATTTATTTTTGTAGGTTTTTTTCACTGAAACATATGCATCCCATAACCTAGTAAACAGATGTGAGACTGTGTTAGTTTTTATACCCAACTATAGATGAGAAGGGTATTTTAGTTTTTGTTCGAATTTATGAGACCCGTTCTTTTTAGTAAAATCGTGGATTAAGAATCACTTCCTAAATCCACTTTAATCATGCTCTGGCCTACATGTATAATTAGGTGTTTAAAGTACCTAGTATTTTCTTAGAATTTTCAGTCAGACTACAAGTGCTTAGAATTTTCTTGGTTAACAGTCGGGGCTTGTTGCTGACTGTATATTCAAGGCTTATGGCAAAATTAGGAAACAGTTCTGAGGCAGTAAGGGTCTTCGATGGAAATTATTGTGGACGTAACTAATTGATTTAAGGAGAACTTTATTTAGACATTCTCCTGAAGGATAGAATACTAATGGAATAAAACGAGTTAGGCGGTTAAGTTATTAATTTGTTGCACCAGTTAAACTCCGAAATTCGAAGTCACTATTCGTTTTTTGTTAGCATTACTGAATGAGAAGCTTTTATTAGATCTTTTGTTTGCTGGGTATGATATTGGGAAAAATATCTCAAATATGTACACAACTTATGCCTTATGCATGTGGATGTATGTGTGTGTGTGTGTATGCATGAATGTATAACTTGTTGTTCGTTAAGTTGTAGGATACCATATAAAGATTTGTGGTATTGCTCCATTTGCTGTTGCTGTTTTCCCAACATGTTCTCGTATGTAAATACTTATTCCTGGTTATTGCTTTTGCAAGCCAAAACACTTGCACTTGTGACACTTGCAGTTTAAACCACAAATACTCTTGGCCAAGGTTTCAACTGAGATTCTCTATGCGTTTTATTTTTTATAGCCTTTACTTGTGGGTAAATTTTATATATTTTTTTTAATTCTTACTCCTTTTGAATATAACATATCCTCGGTATGGGGTCTTTAGCAAAACCACTCTATGAAGTTGAGGTTGATTTTATAGGTTTTTTAAGGAATTGGTAACACTTTAAAGAAAGAACTTGCTTAAAGTAATCGAGTTATTAGCAAAAGAACACCATTTTTGGATATTTAGCTTTTACATTTTTCTATGTTCACTTAAGTTTTTCGAATATTTGTCTCTTTCCTCTTGTTTAATCAAATATGCCCCCAAATTTTCTTGGTATTTTATAGGGTGTGCCATTTTCTGCCGACACATTTTTTTCAAAGTGTGTATAGGAAACGCAAAAAGGTTATCTCGGAAACAATTGCACAAAAGAATGTCACCCAGATGTTAAAGAATAAAAGAAAGGATGAATGAAAGAATGAATGGAAAAAATAGAATTTAATGCAAATGTGCAACACGCGTAAGGTATAAAATGGAAAATTTCCTCGATATCCTCATCAACGAGAGCATGCAACTGAATTTTTAAACGTACACACACGAACGCTTTTAAGGATGCGACAAGGATGATTGAGGAAAAAACTGAAAAATATTTATATGGAAAAAAATCTCTTAATTGACTTTGTGGTGCCGAGAAAATTCAATAAAAGTGCAAATGATTTATATTCAATGTGTTTCCTTTGAATTCAAACTCATACCCAACCAATTCATACAATATTGAGTTCTTTTGGCCAACATGTAAATATTGGTTTTAGAAATGACAAGATTTTTGTAGAGCAAACAGATTTCGTACTAAAACTTAAATTTTTTTTTAGAAAATTTTAGTAAGTTTTTCAAAAATTTCCTATTTTTATAGACAACTTTTCAAAAATTTCCTATTTTTACAGGAAAATTTTCAAAAATTTCCTATTTTTATAGGAAATTTTTCAAAAATTTCCCATTTTTATAGGAAATTTTTCAAAAATTTCCTATTTTATATAAAAATAGGAAATTTTTGAAAAATTTCCTATAAAAATATTTTATATAAAAATAGGAAATTTTTGAAAAATTTCTTATAAAAATAGGAAATTTTTGAAAAATTTCCTATTTTTATAGGAAATTTTTGAAAAATTTCCTATTTTTATAGGAAATTTTTGAAAAATTTCCTATTTTTATATAAAATATTTTTATAGGAAATTTTTCAAAAATTTCCTATTTTATATAAAAATAGGAAATTTTTGAAAAATTTCCTATAAAAATATTTTATATAAAAATAGGAAATTTTTGAAAAATTTCCTATAAAAATAGGAAATTTTTGAAAAATTTCCTATAAAAATAGGAAATTTTTGAAAAATTTCCTATAAAAATAGGAAATTTTTGAAAAATTTCCTATAAAAATAGAAAATTTGAAAAATTTCCTATAAAAATAGGAAATTTTTGAAAAATTTCCTATAAAAATAGGAAATTTTTGAAAAATTTCCTATAAAAATAGGAAATTTTTGAAAAATTTCCTATAAAAATAGGAAATTTTTGAAAAATTTCCTATAAAAATAGGAAATTTTTGAAAAATTTCCTATAAAAATAGGAAATTTTTGAAAAATTTCCTATAAAAATAGGAAATTTTTGAAAAATTTCCTATAAAAATAGGAAATTTTTGAAAAATTTCCTATAAAAATAGGAAATTTTTGAAAAATTTCCTATAAAAATAGGAAATTTTTGAAAAATTTCCTATAAAAATAGGAAATTTTTGAAAAATTTCCTATAAAAATAGGAAATTTTTGAAAAATTTCCTATAAAAATAGGAAATTTTTGAAAAATTTCCTATAAAAATAGGAAATTTTTGAAAAATTTCCTATAAAAATAGGAAATTTTTGAAAAATTTCCTATAAAAATAGGAAATTTTTGAAAAATTTCCTATAAAAATAGGAAATTTTTGAAAAATTTCCTATAAAAATAGGAAATTTTTGAAAAATTTCCTATAAAAATAGGAAATTTTTGAAAAATTTCCTATAAAAATAGGAAATTTTTGAAAAATTTCCTATAAAAATAGGAAATTTTTGAAAAATTTCCTATAAAAATAGGAAATTTTTGAAAAATTTCCTATAAAAATAGGAAATTTTTGAAAAATTTCCTATAAAAATAGGAAATTTTTAAAAAAATTCCTATAAAAATAGGAAATTTTTAAAAAAATTCCTATAAAAATAGGAAATTTTTGAAAAATTTCCTATAAAAATAGGAAATTTTTGAAAAATTTCCTATAAAAATAGGAAATTTTTGAAAAATTTCCTATAAAAATAGGAAATTTTTGAAAAATTTCCTATAAAAATAGGAAATTTTTGAAAAATTTCCTATAAAAATAGGAAATTTTTGAAAAATTTCCTATAAAAATAGGAAATTTTTAAAAAATTTCCTATAAAAATAGGAAATTTTTAAAAAATTTCCTATAAAAATAGGAAATTTTTGAAAAACTTCCTATAAAAATAGGAAATTTTTGAAAAACTTCCTATAAAAATAGGAAATTTTTGAAAAATTTCCTATAAAAATAGGAAATTTTTGAAAAATTTCCTATAAAAATAGGAAATTTTTGAAAAATTTCCTATAAAAATGGGAAATTTTTGAAAAATTTCCTATAAAAATGGGAAATTTTTGAAAAATTTCCTATAAAAATAGGAAATTTTTGAAAAATTTCCTATAAAAATAGGAAATTTTTGAAAAATTTCCTATATAAATAGGAAATTTTTGAAAAATTTCCTATAAAAATAGGAAATTTTTGAAAAATTTCCTATAAAAATAGGAAATTTTTGAAAAATTTCCTATAAAAATAGGAAATTTTTGAAAAATTTCCTATAAAAATAGGAAATTTTTGAAAAATTTCCTATAAAAATAGGAAATTTTTGAAAAAGAATTTTTTAAAGAATTTTTTATAGAGAATTTTTCAAAAATTTACTTTCTGTGTTTGTTTTTTTAATTACAATTTGTATTAGAATTTATATTCATTAAAATTGTTTAACCCTTTTATTTAAAATCTAAACAAAAATTCTAATTTTCGCACAGGATTAAGTAAATAAATCCTCTTTTGTAGGAAAATTTATAAATTGGGGTCCATTATTTATAATAATGTCCTTTTTTGTTGGTTTTAATTGAGTTTTATTACATTTTGGCTATTAAAATTGCCCTTTAAAGCTTTTACACAAAAAGAGGTAATCCATTACAATCAACACCTTATTTTAAGCCTTTGTAATTAACCCCTTGAATTTTTAACACCCCTTGAGCCATCCAGCCCCCCCTTACCATCTGATGTAGTAGATTATAAGGTTTTGTTTTCTTTTTTCTTAATTTGGGTTGTTTTGGTTTAATTTCCATAGAAATTGTTTTCGATAAGTTTGCATCACGTTACAAGAACAACAATAATATTATTACTATATATTTGTTATTGTGAAATTATATTAATTATTTATAGTTTTATCTCGTTTAAAAACAACTGAGACCTGTTGAATTACTTAGAAGCTTTAAGCTATAATAGTTTTTTCTCCCTCTATAAAATATTTTGTAGACGATTTTTCTATGCAACAGAATCTCTATAATAAAAATAGTACTTTGTGTGAGTACTAAAAATACCCAATGGGAAAAAATCTTAAGACTAAATCCTGTGTTAAATTTGAAGGTAAATAGCTAGCTCCTCCCATATGTAATATATTTCTTTACTGCAAGGAAATTCTTCAATAATTAGTAATAAAATCATCGCAACCAATACGAGTTTGTATTTTAACAAAGCCTATGAAGTTAGGGAAGACCTTCCGAAACACTTATTTGGGTAGGTCTTTAACAATTTCTTGATTTAAAAATATTCTTCAATATTTGGTAAGGTACTTACTTATCTGAAATTACTTATCATAAAGATGTCTCTTAAATAGTAAAGAAGGTTCTTACCACTCCAAAATCATGCCTTCTAACACTAGCCAAATTTCCATTAATTTCCCCCTGGGTATACAAATTAAACGATATTTAGTACGCACACAATTAAATAAATGAAATACGCATTAAATTGCAAAATGAATTGAATTTAGTTGCCGTCGCCGCAGTTATCGTTATAGTCTCTTTAACAGCACGTTTTTCTTTCCAAGGTTATGGACTCAACTCGAGTAAATATCAACAACAAAACAAGCAAATAAATTAAATTATTTGATTGCAGTTAGTACTGGTCAAGGTTGACCGCATTGTTAAAACAAATCTTTAGATGAAGACAAGATCTTAAACTTAATAAAGTTTGAGTTATTTCAAAATAAAGGTTATTTTATGGTTACACTAAAGAGAACTTTAATGTCACAGTAAATTTTAAAAGTTACAAGGTATAAAAACACATTTCAAACGACTTTTAGTTGGTTCGAACGTTAAACTTTCTTAACGAATCTTGTTCGAACCTCAAATCGTTTACAGCAATCTTGTTCGAACATTAAATTTCTAAAAGCAGATTTATCCAAAGATTTATTTTGATCTACAAAAAATGTATTCTAACATATTTTTTTCATAAAAACTTGATCGAACATTGAACTTTCTTTAAGAATCTTAATAGAAACTAAAAACTTCTGATAAGACTTAATCTGGAACATATTTTTTTTATAAAAATCTGGATCGAACATTGACATTTCTATAAGAAATTTAAAATAACCTAAAAACTTACGATAAAAACTCAATATCTCGTCACATTTTCGACAGAAACTTAATCGAACATCAAAATTGGTATAGAAGAACCTATCGAACATTAAAATTGGTATAGAAAAACCTATCGAACATCACATTTTCGATCTCAAACGAAAAAATTTGATCAAAAAATTAAGTGGAACTTAATCGAACATAAATTTTTTTAATCAAACCTAAATGTTTTTTATCAAACCTAAATTTTTTTTTTCGAAAACTTCGTCGAAAATTTTCACAGAAATTTATTGGAAATTTTCCAATGAAAACTCTATCGAACATTTGAATCCAACATCATACAAAACTCAATCGAAAGATTTTAATAGAAACTCAAAATTTTAATAGAAACTCCAATCGAAAACCAATTTTTGTTGATAAAACTCTATTAACATCTCTATAGAAAACTCTATCGATTAAATGCCTAAAAGAAAACTATTCAAATTTAAAATGTTCGATAAAAAATTCAATCGAAAATCCATTTTTTTTTTTTAAAAAGCTTAAAGCAAACATAAAATTTTGTATAAAAAAACCCGATTGAAAATCAAATTTTCATTAGATACGATCGAATGCCTAATAGAAAACTGTTAGAACCTAAAATGTATGATAAAAAATTCAATCGAGCATAATATTTTTTTTTAAACAGCGAACATGAAGTTTTCTATAAAAAACCCGATTGAACATTAAATTTTTGTTAGATCCGATCGAATGTTAAATGCCTAATATAAAATTTTTCCAACTTAAAATGTTCGATAAAATATTCGATTGAACATTAAATTTTTTTGAAAAAACATAAAGCGAACATAAAGTTTTCTATAAAAAAATTCGATCGAACATTCAATTTTCATTAGATCCGATCAAATCTCAAATGCCTATCAGAAAACTATTGGAACTTAAAATGTTTGATAAAAAATTCAATCGAACATCAAACTTTTTTGAAAAAAACTTAAAGCAAACATAAAATTTTATAAAAAAAAGTTGATCGAACATTAAATATTCATAAGATACGATCAAATGCCTAATAGAAAACTATTCGAACATAAAATGTTCGATAAAAAATTCAATCGAACATAACATTTTTTTGAAAAAATTTAAATCGAACATAAAGTTTTCTATAAAAAATCAGATCGAACATACAATTTTCTTTTGTTTTGATCGAATGTCAAATGCCTAAAAAAAACTATTCGAACTTAAAATGTTCGATACAAAAGTTAATCGAACATAATTATTTTTAGAAAAAATTTAAAGCGAACATTAATCCGATGGAACATTAAATGTTCCTTATATCCGATCAAATGCTCAATAGAAAACTATTTGAGCCTAAAATGTTTTTTTTTTGAAAAACTATAAAGCAAACATATCATTTTTATAAAAAATGCACGATTGAACATTTAATTTTCATTATATTTGATCAAAATTTAAATGTTTTACAAAAAATTCGATCGAACATAAAATTTTTTAGAAACAAATTTAAAGTGAATATAAAATTTTCTATAAAAAACCTGATAGAACATTAAATTTTCATTAGAGAACTTATCCGGAATTCGAACTTTTTTTTAAAACTTATTCGAACCTCAAATTTTCTACTTATTAAAACATCATCTTTATCAAACACAATGAAACATTATTTATTTTCGTAAATAAAACTTCCAATAAACATTATTCGGTTTGTTCGAACTTGTTGCAGATAAGTTCGAAACGAACTATTTCTTGACAAAAAATCTAGATATTTTTGACATTTAAGACATTTTTAATACAGAGGAAAAATTGCTTCTTAACATTAAATTTCGTAAAGAAAACTTCCAATAAACATAATTCCGTCTGTTCGAACTTGTTGCAGATAAGTTCGAAACGAACTATTTTTTTACAAAAAAATTTAGATATTTTTGACATTAAAGACATTTTTAATACAGAAGAAATTGCTTCTTAACCTTAAATTTCTAAATTTTTTTTTGTTGTTCTAGCTCTCTGACAACAATTGCTCGATAATTGTGTGAAACCCAAAATACCTTCAATAAATTTTGCATGCAAAATAAATATAAAAATACCTTCTGCTAAAAAGGAATCTTTAAGTAAATTCGACAGTACAAGAATTTTAAATAGTCATAAATTTATTATCCTTTTCTTATGCAGGATAAAGGAATTCAAAATGTAAATTTGTCTAATACTCAAACACACACACACACTCACACAAGCAAACAACCTCGCCCATAACTGCCAACACAACTGAGTTCTCGGTTATGTTTGAGTGCCTGATTTTATTAATACATTTAACATAAAATTTTCCCAAAACTGATTTATTGTACATTTATCATAATAATTCGCATAAGCTACAAACTTTCACAAACTCACCAAAAAAAAAATAAAACCATAAAAAATATTTGTCCTCAAACCTCTGACAAATTGAAAATCATGTCAGGTTTTATGTTTGTGCAAAATTCTGAGGCACATGCATGTCAAGAGGAGAACATAAAATATATATAAAATCAAGCAGCTCTTTTTAAGCAGGAAAGGAATGAATGATATACCAACTAAAGCATTTTTCCCCCCACCCACATTATGATTTTTTTTGTTTTTTTTTTTTGGTTGCAGAAAAAATTTGTCATTATAATCTGTCATTACTGGAGTAGAAAGTAATTTGTTAACAAAAATGCACAAATATAAATCAAGCTTTAACCGAACAATGACTCCAACTCTAACTGGGACAAAAATGGTCAAAAAGAAAACCATCAAAAATGCAAAAAATTTTAGAGAAAACAAATTATTCATTTTGTGTATAAAATTAAGAAATTCTTTATTTTTACTTAAATCAAATATATTTTAAATAGTTTTGTTTAATATTTTATATACAATCATATCACAACCATCAAAATTTCCCTAGAAAACTTAATCGAACATTAAATTTTTTAAAAGAAAACTCAATCGAACTTCATGGTTTCTCCATAGAACTCGCTTAAACCTTAAAATTTCTATGAGTCAATCAATTGGATATTCAATTTTATAAAGAAAACTCATTTAAATCTCATTTTGTCTGCAAAGAAATCAATCGAACATAAAAGTTTTAAAATAAAACTCCATCGAACCTCAAGTTTTTTACTTGAACCACAAAATTTCTTTGGAAAACTTAGTTTGTTATTCAATTTTCTATAAAATGGGTCCATCAAACCTCAATTTGTCTGTATAAAAAAAATCAAACATACAATTTTTCATATCAAACTCAATCAAACAAGTTTTTTTACTTGAACCACAAAATTTCTTTGGAAAACTTAGTTTGTTATTCAATTTTCTATAAAATGGGTACATCAAACCTCAATTTGCCTGTATAAAAAAAATCAAAGATACAATCTTTTATATCAAACTCAATCAAACATATTTTTTTACCATGGAACATTAAACTCAATTAATGTAATTCAATCAAACTTCATTTGGTTTGAAGATATATAAATTATACATTAAATTTTCTTTATAAAACTCAATCAAATACCAACATTTCTATAGAAAACTCTATCAAACATACAATTTTATTTGAACCACAACATGTTTCTCAAAAAGTTAACTGAATATTTAATTTTGTATAAAAGGTCTCCATCGAACCTCTATTTGTCTGTAGAGATATCCATCGAACATACAAATTTTTATATTTAATTCAAACATACATTAATATTTTTACAGAATATTCTATCGAACATAAAATTCAATCAAATCAACTAAATCGAATCTCATTTGGTTTGAAGAAAAATCAATTTAACATTTAATTTTCTCTCTAAAACTCCATAAAATATGAACATTTCTATAGAAAACATAAAATTTTTAGAAGAAATCTTAACCAAATTTCACTTTTCTACACCGAACTCAATCGAACCTTAAAATGTCTATGGAAAATGTAATTAAATTTCAATTTTCTTATGGAAAAATCAATAAAAACCTTAATTTGTCTATCGAACATAAACTTTTTTTGTCGAAAACGTAATGAAACACCAAAATATTTATTTGGTTGAACCTCAAATTTTGTGTTTACACTCACAAACATATAATTTTTCAAATGAGAAACTCTGTCAAACCTCAATTTTTTTTTTAAAACTCAATATGACACCAGAGTTTTTAAGAAAACTCAATCGAACATGAAGTTTAATACAAAAAATCCAATCAGACATAAACTTTTTAATAAAAACTGAACTGAGCATTTAGTTTAAAAAAAAAATCTATTGAATCTTTAATTGTAGATGTAAAAGCTCAATAACAGCTTTAATTTTCCAACATCAAACCTAAAATTTTTTCTGAAAACTTTATCGAACATAAATTTTTCTGTGATAAACTTGATCGAACATAAGTTATGCTTTAGAAATATTTGTAGAATAACAAATTTTTTATATGTATAAGCTTAATAATAGCTTTAATTTTGCAACATCAAACCTAAAATTTTTTCAGAAAACTTTATCGAACATACATTTTTCTGTGATAAACTTGATCGAACATAAGTTATGCTTTAGAAATATTTGTAGAATAACAATTTTTTTAAGAAACCTCTATAATAACATGATAAATTTTCAAATTCTCAATAAAAAACATGCACGAACATCGAACTTTTGATAGAAAACTTGATCGAACAAAGAACTTTTAATAGAAATATTGATCAAACATCAAATTGTATCATAATTTGCTTATAAAACATTAAATAAACTAGAAAAAACTCCACCAAGTGTAACATTTTTTTTATAAATTCTATCTTTTCTTCAATCAAACCTAAGTGTTTTTAAAAAAACTTTATAAAATGTTTTTTTCTTTAATTTTGTTAAAAAAATTCTATCGAACATCAAATTATCCAAAAAGAAATCTTTATAAAAAAAACATACAATTTTCTATACAAAACTTGATCGAACATTAAATTTTGTCTAAGAACTTAATCAAACACAAAATTTTTGGTTAAGAACAAAATAATCAAACGTCAAAAGTTCTAGAAAACTCACACAAAACTTGGTCATACACCAATTTTCTTCAGAAGACTTGATGGAATATAAATTTTTCTATAATAAACTTGATCGAACATAAGTTATTCTTTAGAAATTATCAAATTTTCTTATGAAATAAATCCTCAAAGTTGCTGTTGAAAACTTGATCGAACATCAAACTTTTAATAGAAAACTTTTATTAGAAATTTACGTTAAACATTTAATTATTTAATTTCATAATAATTTATCCAAAAAAAAAAAAACTTAATCAAGTATAAAATTTTCTTAATAAACTCTATCGAACATAACATTTTCTCAATCGGACCTAAGTCTTTCTATAAGAACTTTATCAAATCTTTAACTATTTTTAATTTTTATTAAAAAATATCTATCGAATATCGAATCTCTATCAAAAAAACTTTAAATTTTCTATAGAACACTTGATCGAACACAAAATGTTTGATTAAGAGCAAACAAAATGAAACACCAAATATTTTAGAAAACTCACAGAAATCTTGATCATTCACTAATTTTCTTCAGAAAACATGATCGAACATAAATTTTTCTATAATAAACTTGATCGAACATAAGTTATTCTTTGGAAACATTTGTCACATATTGTCTTAAGAAACCTCAATATGAAACTTGAGAAATCCTCAAATTTTCTTTTTAAAACTTCACCGAACATCGATTTTTTTATAGAAAACTAGATCGAACATAGAACTTTTGATAGAAATTTTGATCAAACATTTTATCATTATCTAAAAAAAACTTCATCAAGTGTAAAATTTTTTTTATAAACTCTATCGAACATAAAATTTTTTCAAACGAACCTAAGTCTTTTTACAAAAATTTAATCAAATGTTAAATTTTCTTTAATTTTGATTGAAAAACTCTATCGAACATTAAATTTTCTAAAAAGAAATCACGAAAAAACTCAATCAAACATAACATTTTCTAAAGAACACTTGATCGAACATTAAATTTGCTCTAAAAACTCAATCGAACATCAATATTTTTTTATTAAAAATAGAAAACCAAACATCAAATATTCTAAAAAAAACTTACAGAAAACTTGATCATTCACTCTTGCTCTTCAGAAAACTTGATCAAACATAAATGTTTCATTAATAAACTTGACCAAACATAAATTATTCGTTAGAAATATTTGTACAATAATGAATTTTCTTAAGAGACCTCAATAGGAAACTTGATAAAACCTCAAATTTTCTATTTAAAACTTCATCGAACATCGTTTTTTTTTTGTAGACAACTTCATCTAACATAAAAATTTTGATAGAAATCTTATCGAACTTTAAATTATCTCATATAAGATTTTAAATATTCTAGAAAACTCACAGAAATCTTGATCATTTACCAATTTTCTTCAGAAAACTTGATCGAACATATATTTTTCTATGACATACTTGATTGAACATACGTTATTCTTTAGAAATAATTACAGAATAATAAATTTTCTTAAGAATTCTATATAGAAAACTTAATAAATCCATAAATTTTCAATTAAAAACTTAATCGAACATCAAACTTTTGGTAAAAAACTTGATCGAACATCGAACTTTTGATAGAAAACTTGATCGAACATGAACTTTTAATACAAATTTTCATTAAACATAAAAATTTTCGATAGAAAATTTAATCAAATATCAAATTTTCATTATTAAACTTGATCGAACATACAATTTTTTTTTATAGAATATCTGATCGAACATCATATTTTATTACAAAATTTACACATTTTTGCATAAAATCCCATTAAACCTTAAGTTTTATACATAAAAACTCAATCCAACACTAACATTTTCTATATAAACACGGTCGAACATTAAATTTTCAAATACTTCTCAAAAGAAGTTGCATAAAAAGACTTATGGAACATACAGATTTATATAAAAAACTTAATCGAACAGCAACTTCTCCCTAAAAACTCAAACGAATATCAATATCTCACTAAGAACACATTCAAACATCAACTTCTCATTAAAAACTCCATCAAACATCAACTTTTTTTTGAAAACATAAACATCAAATATTCTCTAAAAATTCTAAAGAAACATAAAAATTTGTTAAGGAAACAGATTCCAAAGTCTTTAGCAAAGTTTTTTTCCATTTCCATTACCTTAATTGTATTCACGTTCTGTTTAAAGTAAATATTTACATTAAATTAAACTTTAAAAGTTTCTTGCTAATCAAAGTTTCTTAACATTCTGAGGAGAATAAGATAACAAACTTAAATAGTTCAAAAGGATTTTGTTTGCTAACGCTTTACAGAGATAGAGAGAGAGGGATAGACATCTCTGGGTTTACCACATTGCATAAAATTACCGTTACGCAACCACTAATTTACTCTCTAACACTTTGAAAACATACAAGTTCGAATACTTACAAGTTGCAACATTTAACTAAAGTTGCACTAAAAACTATACTAAAATTTGTTGGAGAGAGATAAAGAAAGTTCTTAACTAAAATTTTAGTGCTTTTATGGTGTTACAAATGGAACTGAAGCTGAGTTATCAAGTGAAAGCCAAAATTATTTTCTTAGGTGTGAAGTTATTAAAATTAAAATTCTGAAATAAATTTTTGGCGTGAACTTATTGCAGTATTCAAATACTTAAAGGGAATTAAATTAACATACTAATATTTTCTATAGAAAATTTTTTGTTAAAAAATATTTTCTATAGAAAATTTTTTGTTAAAAAATATTTTCTATAGAAAATTTTTTGTTAAAAAATATTTTCTATAGAAAATTTTTTGTTAAAAAAATATTTTCTATAGAAAATTTTTTGTTAAAAAATATTTTCTATAGAAAATTTTTTGTTAAAAATATTTTTTTTAGAAAATTTTTTGTTAAAAAATATTTTCTTTAGCAAGTTTTTGGTTAAAAAATATTTTCTTTAGCAAGTTTTTGGTTAAAAAACATTTTCTATAGAAAATTTTTGGTTAAAAAATATTTTCTATAAAAAATTTTTGGTTAAAAAATATTATCTATAGAAAGTTTTTTGTTAAAAATATTTTCTATAGAAATTTTTTTGTTAAAAAAATATTTTCTATAGAACATTCTTTTGTTAAAAATATTTACTATAGAAAATTTTTCGTTAAAAAATATTTTCTATAAAAAATTTTTGGTTAAAAAATATTATCTATAGAAAGTTTTTTGTTAAAAATATTTTCTATAGAAAATTTTTTGTTAAAAAAATATTTTCTATAGAAAATAGTTTTCGATATTAGAATTTTCTATAAAAAATTAGCGATATCAGAAAAAAATTAAGGAGATCGAAAATTTTCTATAGAAAATTTTCTATTTAAAAATTTTCTATAGAAAACTTTCGATATAAAAATTTGGTATACAAATCTTTCGATATTAAAATTTTCTGTAGAAAATTTTCGATATTAAAATTTTCTATAGAAAATTTCCGATATAAAAATTTTCTATAGAAAATTTTCGATATTAAAATTACATATAGAAAATTTTCGATATTAAAATTACATATAGAAAATTTTCGATATTAAAATTACATATAGAAAATTTTCGATATTAAAATTTTCTATAGAAAATTTTCGATATTAAAATTTTCTATAGAAAATTTTCGATATTAAAATTTTCTATAGAAAATTTTCGATATTAAAATTTTCTATAGAAAATTTTCGATATTAAAATTTTCTATAGAAAATTTTCGATATTAAAATTTTCTATAGAAAATTTTCGATATTAAAATTTTCTATAGAAAATTTTCGATATTAAAATTTTCTATAGAAAATTTTCGATATTAAAATTTTCTATAGAAAATTTTCGATATTAAAATTTTCTATAGAAAATTTTCGATATTAAAATTTTCTATAGAAAATTTTCGATATTAAAATTTTCTATAGAAAATTTTCGATATTAAAATTTTCTATAGAAAATTTTCGATATTAAAATTTTCTATAGAAAATTTTCGATATTAAAATTTTCTATAGAAAATTTTCGATATTAAAATTTTCTATAGAAAATTTTCGATATTAAAATTTTCTATAGAAAATTTTCGATATTAAAATTTTCTATAGAAAATTTTCGATATTAAAATTTTCTATAGAAAATTTTCGATATTAAAATTTTCTATAGAAAATTTTAGATATTAAAATTTTCTATAGAAAATTTTAGATATTAAAATTTTCTATAGAAAATTTTAGATATTAAAATTTTCTATAGAAAATTTTCGATATTAAAATTTTCTATAGAAAATTTTCGATATTAAAATTTTCTATAGAAAATTTTTGATATTAAAATTTTCTATAGAAAATTTTCGATATTAAAATTTTCTATAGAAAATTTTCGATATTAAAATTTTCTATAGAAAATTTTCGATATTAAAATTTTCTATAGAAAATTTTCGATATTAAAATTTTCTATAGAAAATTTTCGATATTAAAATTTTCTATAGAAAATTTTTGATATTAAAATTTTCTATAGAAAATTTTCGATATTAAAATTTTCTATAGAAAATTTTCGATATTAAAATTTTCTGTGAAATATTTTCGTTATTAGAATCTTCTATAGAAAATTTTCAATATAAAAATTTTTTATAGTAAATTTTCGATACTAAAATTTTCAATAGAAAATTTTTGATATTACAATTTTCTCTAGAAAATTTTTGATTAGAAAATGTTTGATATTAAAATTTTCTATAAAATATTTTTGTTATGAAAATTTTTTTATAGAAAATTTTCGATATTAGACCTTTCGATATTAAAATTTTCTATAGAAAATTTTCGATATTAAAATTTTCTATAGAAAACTTTCGATATTAAAATTTTCTATAGAAAATTTTCGATTTTAAAATTTTCTATAGAAAATTTTCGATATTAAAATTTTCTATAGAAAATTTTCGATATTAAAATTTTCTATAGAAAATTTTCGATAATTAAATTTTCTATAGAAAATTTTAGATATTAAAATTTTCTATAGAAAATTTTCGATATTAAAATTTTCTATAGAAAATTTTTGATATTAAAATTTTCTATAGAAAATTTTCGATATTAAAATTTTCTATAGAAAATTTTCGATATTAAAATTTTCTATAGAAAATTTTCGATATTAAAATTTTCTATAGAAAATTTTCGATATTAAAATTTTCTATAGAAAATTTTCGATATAAAAATTTTCTATAGAAAATTTTCGATATTAAAATTTTCTATAGAAAATTTTCGATATTAAAATTTTCTGTGAAATATTTTCGTTATTAGAATCTTCTATAGAAAATTTTCAATATAAAAATTTTTTATAGTAAATTTTCGATACTAAAATTTTCAATAGAAAATTTTTGATATTACAATTTTCTCTAGAAAATTTTTGATTAGAAAATGTTTGATATTAAAATTTTCTATAAAATATTTTTGTTATGAAAATTTTTTTATAGAAAATTTTCGATATTAGACCTTTCTATAGAAAATTTTCGATATTAAAATTTTCTATAGAAAATTTTCGATATTAAAATTTTCTATACAAAATTTTCGATATTAAAATTTTCTATAGAAAATTTTCGATACTAAAATTTTCTATAGAAAATTTTCGATATTAAAATTTTCTATAGAAAATTTTCGATATTAAAATTTTCTATAGAAAATTTTCGATATTAAAATTTTCCTGAAAAAATTTTTGATATTAAAATTTTCTATGAAATATCTTCGTTATTAGAATATACTATAGAAAATTTTGAATATAAAAATTTTTAAAAATGTGATTTCTTTAAATCATTTTTTTGTGCCCAAGTTTTTCTTTTTCACTTTAATTTTATTACTTTCTATTGGTTTTATATTCCTATTGTTCATTATACCCTCCTGTAGTATTGATTTCCCCCCCAAAAAAAAAAAACTTTTTTTTGTTTCCCAAGAATTAAACTAAGAAATCGAATCAAAAACAAACAAAAACTTTATATGTAATTCTGTGGTCGATATGCCCTTAGAGCATATGCATTCAGATACTGCATAAACAACCATTTCCCAACCCAGCGAACAAAGTGAAGCCAAATTTGATAATGAAAAAATCCACATTTAATCTACTCATACCCGAGTTTTCTTATCAAAATTTCTACAAAATCATTTGTCTTTTCCTTAAGACATTTAATTTGTTATGTTATTAAGTTTTAAATACTATTTCCGGATTCTCTGGGATATAACTAAACAAAAAGTATTTGTCTCAAATACAAACACACATACCTTCTCGCCCAGACACGTATCAAACACAAGCAAACAAATAAGTAAAAAAAAACTTTCACATATCTTAAGGCGGAAACTGAAAAAAACCCAAAAAAAGCAAAAGCAACAGAAAACAAAACAAAAACACCTTGTGAAAATGAAATGAAAAACTTTTTTCCCCTAAATGTTTTGTTAGCAGACTTCATCTTAAATTTGTTTAGAGCCTCATTTCTCATTTTTTCTGACTGTATTAAAGCCAAGAGGTTTAAGAAAATTTATCAAAAAAAAAAAAAAAGACATATAAGGACAGGAAAAATGAAGAAAAACTAATACCCTCACACAATACTTTCCTCCTTTTAAAAACTGAAAGACAACCAAAAGAAAAACTGAGTAATTCCTGTTAGATAAACTTGGAAAAACTTAGTATTTTGTTGATAAGAGTTTTTTTTGTAGGCTCCCCTGTTACATAAATGAATCCCAAATTTAGCCTAGTAAATGTTAAACCTAGCCCTGGGTTAGATTTAAATGAATGACTTTGTTGGGATGATATTAAAAAAATTGGTTTTCCTTTGAGTTTTACTAAACAGCTTTCGATTTCCTTTTTGTTTAATATAAGAAAAACAAGAAGAAATTTGAATTTAAGATATTCATAACGAAACTTTAAACCACCCACACACACAGACAACTATAAATCACAAGATTTTTTTTAAGTTTTTGTCTTTTTATTGTTGGCTATTATTCGACTGTCCTTAAGCTCTAAACTTACAGGTGTGAGCTTTTTTTGAATGATCTTTGCCAAATAGAAATTGGCAAAGTATAGACAAAGCAAAGTATATTTCTACAGGAAATTTTAAAAGAAAAATTTCTATAGAAAATTTTTTATAGAAAATTTATAGAAAAATTTCAAACGAAAATTTGTTATAAAAAATTTCTACAAAAAATTTTTTTATAAAAAAATTTCTATGAAAATTTTTGATAGAAAAATTTCTATGAAAATTTTTGATAGAAAAATTTCTATAGAAAAGTTTTTTACAGCAAAATGTCTATAAATAATTTTTTATAGAAAAATTTCTAAGAAAATTTTTTATAGAAAAATTTCTAAAAAAATTTTGTATAGAAAAACTGAACTCAAGCCTGATAATTCCTAATTTTTCAATTAATTCAATTTAAAGTTCGAATAATTAATTCCCAAAATAAAAAATTTCTATGGAAAAATTTCTATAGAAAATTTTAAATAGCAAAATTTCTATAAAAATTTTTTAATAAAAAAATTGTTATAGAAAAACCTCTATAGAAAATTTTTTTATAGAAAAATTTCTATACCAAATTTTCTATAGAAAATTTTTCTATAAAAAAAACAAACTCTTTTGCTATCCAAGAATTAAACTAAGAAATCTAATCAAAAACAAACAATAACTATGGAAAAATTTCTACAGAAAAATTTCTATAGAAAATTTTTTATAAAAAAAATTGTTATAGAAAAACCTCTACAAAAATTTTTTTATAGAAAAATTTCTATACCAAATTTTCTATAGAAAAATTTTTATACAAAATTTTTTAAAGAAAAATTTCTATAGAAATTTTTTTATAGAAAATTTTTATAGAAAATTTTTAATAGAAAAATTTCTCTTGAAAATTTTTTTATAGAAAAATTTCTATGAAAAATTTTGTAAAGAAAAATTTCTACAGAAAAATTTTTCTGGAAAATTTTTTATGGACAAATTTCTATAAAAAAGTTTTTATAAAAAAAATTTCTATAGAAAAAAATTTTTTATAGAAAAATTTCTATAGAAAATTTTTTATAGAAAAATTTCTATAGACAATTTTTTATAGAAAAATTTCTATAGAAAATTTTTTATAGAAAAATTTCTATAAATATTTGTTTATAGAACTTATTTATAGAAAAATTTCTATAAAAAATTTTTTTATAGAAAACTTTCTATAGAAATTTTTTTATAGAAAAATTTTATCGAAAAATTTCTGCAGAAAATTTTTTGTACAAACGTTTCTATAGGAAATTTTTTATAGAAACGTTTCTATAGGAAATTTTTTATAGAAACATTTCTACAAAAAAATTTTAATAGAAAATTTTTTATAGAACAATTTCTTTAAAAAATTTTTTATAGAAAATTTCTATAGAAAATATTTTTTAACAAAAAATTTTCTATAGAAAATATTTTTTAACAAAAAATTTTCTATAGAAAATATTTTTTAACAAAAAATTTTCTATAGAAAATATTTTTTAACAAAAAATTTTCTATAGAAAATATTTTTTAACAAAAAATTTTCTATAGAAAATATTTTTCAACAAAAAATTTTCTATAGAAAATATTTTTTAACAAAAAATTTTCTATAGAAAATATTTTTCAACAAAAAATTTTCTATAGAAAATATTTTTTAACAAAAAATTTTCTATAGAAAATATTTTTTAACAAAAAATTTTCTATAGAAAATATTTTTTAACAAAAAATTTTCTATAGAAAATATTTTTTAACAAAAAATTTTCTATAGAAAATATTTTTTAACAAAAAATTTTCTATAGAAAATATTTTTTAACAAAAAATTTTCTGTAGAAAATATTTTTTAACAAAAAATTTTCTATAGAAAATATTTTTTAACAAAAAATTTTCTATAGAAAATATTTTTTAACAAAAAATTTTCTGTAGAAAATATTTTTTAACAAAAAATTTTCTATAGAAAATATTTTTTAACAAAAAATTTTCTATAGAAAATATTTTTTAACAAAAAATTTTCTATAGAAAATATTTTTTAACAAAAAATTTTCTATAGAAAATATTTTTTAACAAAAAATTTTCTATAGAAAATATTTTTTAACAAAAAATTTTCTATAGAAAACATTTTTTAACAAAAAATTTTCTATAGAAGATATTTTTTAACAAAAAATTTTCTATAGAAAATATTTTTTAACAAAAAATTTTCTATAGAAAATATTTTTTAACAAAAAATTTTCTATAGAAAATATTTTTTAACAAAAAATTTTCTATAGAAAATATTTTTTAACAAAAAATTTTCTATAGAAAATATTTTTCGACAAAAAATTTTCTATAGAAAATATTTTTCAACAAAAAATTTTCTATAGAAAATATTTTTTAACAAAAAATTTTTTATAGAAAATAATTTTCAACAAAAAATTTTCTATAGAAAATATTTTTCAACAAAAAATTTTCTATAGAAAATATTTTTCAACAAAAAATTTTCTATAGAAAATATTTTTCAACAAAAAATTTTCTATAGAAAATATTTTTCAACAAAAAATTTTCTATAGAAAATATTTTTTAACAAAAAATTTTCTATAGAAAATATTTTTTAACAAAAAATTTTCTATAGAAAATATTTTTTAACCAAAAACTTTCTATAGAAAATATTTTTTAACCAAAAACTTTCTATAGAAAATATTTTTTAACCAAAAACTTTCTACGGAAATATTCTTTAACAAAAAATTTTCTATAGAAAATATTTTTCAACAAAAAATTTTCTATAGAAAATATTTTTTAACAAAAAATTTTCTATAGAAAATATTTTTTAACAAAAAATTTTCTATAGAAAATATTTTTTAACAAAAAATTTTCTATAGAAAATATTTTTTAACAAAAAATTTTCTATAGAAAATATTTTTTAACAAAAAATTTTCTATAGAAAATATTTTTTAACAAAAAATTTTCTATAGAAAATATTTTTTAACAAAAAATTTTCTATAGAAAATATTTTTTAACAAAAAATTTTCTATAGAAAATATTTTTTAACAAAAAATTTTCTATAGAAAATATTTTTTAACAAAAAATTTTCTATAGAAAATATTTTTTAACAAAAAATTTTCTATAGAAAATATTTTTTAACAAAAAATTTTCTATAGAAAATATTTTTTAACAAAAAATTTTCTATAGAAAATATTTTTTAACAAAAAATTTTCTATAGAAAATATTTTTTAACAAAAAATTTTCTATAGAAAATATTTTTTAACAAAAAATTTTCTATAGAAAATATTTTTAAACAAAAAATTTTCTATAGAAAATATTTTTAAACAAAAAATTTTCTATAGAAAATATTTTTTAACAAAAAATTTTCTATAGAAAATATTGTTTAACAAAAAATTTTCTATAGAAAATATTTTTTAACAAAAAATTTTCTATAGAAAATATTTTTTAACAAAAAATTTTCTATAGAAAATATTTTTTAACAAAAAATTTTCTATGGAAAATATTTTTTAACAAAAAATTTTCTATAGAAAATATTTTTTAACAAAAAATTTTCTATAGAAAATATTTTTTAACAAAAAATTTTCTATAGAAAATATTTTTTAACAAAAAATTTTCTATAGAAAATATTTTTTAACAAAAAATTTTCTATAGAAAATATTTTTTAACAAAAAATTTTCTATAGAAAATATTTTTTAACAAAAAATTTTCTATAGAAAATATTTTTTAACAAAAAATTTTCTATAGAAAATATTTTTTAACAAAAAATTTTCTATAGAAAATATTTTTTAACAAAAAATTTTCTATAGAAAATATTTTTTAACAAAAAATTTTCTATAGAAAATATTTTTTAACAAAAAATTTTCTATAGAAAATATTTTTTAACAAAAAATTTTCTATAGAAAATATTTTTTAACAAAAAATTTTCTATAGAAAATATTTTTTAACAAAAAATTTTCTATAGAAAATATTTTTTAACAAAAAATTTTCTATAGAAAATATTTTTTTAACAAAAAATTTTCTATAGAAAATATTTTTTAACAAAAAATTTTCTATAGAAAATATTTTTTAACAAATAATTTTCTATAGAAAATATTTTTCTACGAAAAATTTTGTATAGAAAATATTTTCTAACAAAAAAATTTATACAGAAAATATTTTTTTTAGCAAAAAATTTTCTATAGAAAATATTTTTTTACGAAAAATTTTGTATAGAAAATTTCTTTACAAGTCCTTTTGAGATGTCCTTTAAATTTATTCAAATAAAACTAGTTTCAAACAAAATTTGGCAATAATCTAATTTTCTTTTGTTATCAAATTTTCGTGTCTACTTGTTTTTCATTCCCTGTGATTTTCATTAGTTTTTGTTTTTGTAAGTTTCTTCTTTTTTACATTTAAGGACTTCCTGTTCCTATAAAAAGCAAACGGGGGCCAGTGTGGGAGTGGATTTATGTGTGTATGTGCCATGTTAAAGGTGTGTGTGTAAATGTCTTCAATATTTTACATCTAATGTCTATCATTAAATAAATAGGAATGAAAATTACAAACAAAATTTTACCTAATAAAACTGTGTCATGTAAAATTTTAGAGAAATAAAGTGAAGGATATTAGGACGTTTAGAAAAAAGGAGCAGTTTGGGTTATATTTCCAACATTTAAACGTAACGATAAACCTTAAAGGGAAATGATTTAATTTTCGAATCTAAAATCAAATGTAGTTTTTCTTTTTTCTGTTTTTCCACTATTTTCCTAAATGTGGTTATTCTTTTTATCGCCTTTGTCTGCTTTAATGTGCCCATCCTTTTATTTTTATTTTATTTGCTTTCAAATCGATTTTAGTGCAATAAATTTTTATTTGTTCGAGAGTTTGGAACATTGAAGTTTTTTTTTTGAGGAAGAACATAAAACTTTTTACAATGCCACAAATTAAAGTTTTAGATTTTCTTTGTTTTCAACTTTAAAATGTTTTATTGTTTTTGGAAATGCAAAGGTTGATTTTTTTGTTTGGTTCGAGATAAGAACACATTTTTTTATTTAAACAAAGGTACAAACGTTTATATTTTTTTTATAAGAAAATCGATTTTATTAAAAAATATGCTTTTAAATTTAAACGCAGTTACAGACGTTTTAAGCTTTTTATCGAAAAATCATTGTTATAAGAAAATTATCTATTTTATATGAGAAATTTTTGTAGTTCCAAATTAAAATCCTCATTCCAATTGAATGCCTTTTAAGAAAGTTATAACCGTTTGCATTTTTTGTAAAAAAATCGATTTTTTAAAAAAAATTCCATTTTATGTAAAAATCTTGATTTTTATGAAAAGTTTTTGTGAATCTAATTTGACAACCTTTTGCAATTTAAACGCTTTCTAACGGAGTTATAGACATTAAAATCTTCATATCAAAAAATCGATTCTTTTAGAAAAGTTTCGGTTTTATATAAAAAATTTAAGTGATTCTAAATTAAAGTTCTCTTTAATCAAGTTTAAAGGTTTTTTTATCTAAAAAAATCGATTTTATGAAAAATTATTACAAATCGATGTCATTTAGACGCAATTCCGTTTTTTTAATTTCTAGAAGATATTACTGAAATTTTCTATAGAAAATATTTTTTAACAAAAAATTTTCTATAGAAAATATTTTTTAACAAAAAATTTTCTGTAGAAAATATTTTTTAACAAAAAATTTTCTGAAGAAAATATTTTTTAACAAAAAATTTTCTATAGAAAATATTTTTTAACACAAAATTTTCTATAGAAAATATTTTTTAACAAAAAAGTTTCTATAGAAAATATTTTTTAACAAAAAATTTTCTATAGAAAATATTTTTTAACAAAAAATTTTCTATAGAAAATATTTTTTTAACACAAAATTTTCTATAGAAAATATTTTTTAACAAAAAATTTTCTATAGAAAATATTTTTTAACAAAAAATTTTCTATAGAAAATATTTTTTAACAAAAAATTTTCTATAGAAAATATTTTTTAACAAAAAATTTTCTATACAAAATATTTTTTAACAAAAAATTTTTTATAGAAAATATTTTTTAACAAAAAATTTTCTATAGAAAATATTTTTCTATAGAAAATTTTTTGTTTAAAAATATTTTTTAACAAAAAATTTTCTATAGAAAATATTTTTTAACAAAAAATTTTCTATAGAAAATATTTTTTAACAAAAAATTTTTTTATAGAAAATATTTTTTAACAAAAAATTTTCTATAGAAAATATTTTTTAACAAAAAATTTTCTATAGAAAAAATTTTTTAACAAAAAATTTTCTATAGAAAATATTTTTCAACAAAAAATATTTTTCAACAAAAAATTTTCTATAGAAAATATTTTTCAACAAAAAATTTTCTATAGAAAATATTTTTCAACAAAAAATTTTGTATAGAAAATATTTTTCAACATAAAATTTTCTATAGAAAATATTTTTTAACAAAAAAATTTTCTATAGAAAATATTTTTTAACAAAAAAATTTTCTATAGAAAATATTTTTTAACAAAAAATTTTCTATTGAAAATATTTTTTAACAAAAAATTTTCTATAAATAATTATTTTCAAGAAGAAATTTTCTATAGAAAATATTTTTTAATGAAAATATATTTTTAACGAAAAATTTACTATGGAAAATATTTTTTAACAAAAAATTTTCTATAGAAAATATTTTTTAATGAAAAAATTTTCTATAGAAAATATTTTTTAACAAAAAATTTTCTATAGAAAATATTTTTTAACAAAAAAATTTTCTATAGAAAATATTTTTTAACAAAAAATTTTCTATAGAAAATATTTTTTTACAAAAAATTTTCTATAAAAATATTTTTTAACAAAAAATTTTCTATACAAAATATTTTTTAACAAAAAATTTTCTATAGAAAATATTTTTTAACAAAAAAATTTTTTTTAGAAAATATTTTTTAACAAAAAATTTTCTATAGAAAATATTTTTTAACAAAAAATTTTCTATAGAAAATATTTTTTTACAAAAAATTTTCTATAAAAATATTTTTTAACAAAAAATTTTCTATAGAAAATATTTTTTAACAAAAAATTTTCTATAGAAAATATTTTTTAACAAAAAAATTTTCTATAGAAAATATTTTTTAACAAAAAATTTTCTATAGAAAATATTTTTTAACATAAAATTTCCTATAAATAATTATTTTCAAGAAGAAATTTTCTATAGAAAATATTTTTTAATGAAAATATATTTTAAACGAAAAATTTACTATGAAAAATATTTTTTAACGAAAATTTTCTTAAGAAAATATTTCTAACGAAAAACTTTTGTATAGAAAATATTTTTTAGCAAAAGTTTTCGGGACTTAAAGTTATTTTATAAATGTAATCGATTTCATATAAAAAACTTAAATGTTTGGAAATTGATGCCGTTTTCACGTATATAGAGACTCGAATGAGTTTAATTGGAGTATAAATATAGCCACGATTGAGTTGAATTGAATAATAAATAGAGCTATAATTGAGTATAATTTAATATTTTATAGAGCCCTAATTGAGTTTAATTGAATATTTTATAGAGCCACAATTGGACTAAATATAGAGCCACGATTGACTTTATTTTGACTATAAAGAGCCATGATTGAGTTTAATTGAACTTTATATAGAGCCAAGATTGACTTTAAGTGAACTAGATATAGAGCCACGATTGAGTTTAATTGGACTATATATAGAGCCACGATTGAGTTTAATTTGACTATATATAGAGCCACGATTGAGTTTAATTGGACTATATACAGAGGCACGATTGAGTTTATTTGGATTATATATAGAGCCACGATTGAGTTTAATTGGACTATATATAGAGCCACGATTGAGTTTTATGGACTATATAGAGCCACGATTGAGTTTAATTGGACCGTATATAGAGCCACGATTGAGTTTAATTGGACTATATATAGAGCTGCGATTGAGTTTAATTGGACTATATATAGAGCCACGATTGAGTTTAATTGGACTATATATAGAGCCACAATTGAGTTTAATTGGACTTTATGTAGAGCCACGATTGAGTTTAATTGGACTATATACAGAGCCACGATTGAGTTTAATTGGACTATATATAGAGCCACGATTGAGTTTAATTGAACTATATGTAGAGCCACGATTGAGTTAATTTAGACTATATACAGAGGCACGATTGCATTTATTTGGACTATATATAGAGCCACATTAAGTTTAATTGGACCATATATAGAGCCACGATTGAGTTTAATTGGACTATATATAGAGCCACGATTGAGTTTAATTGAACTTTATATAGAGCCAAGATTGACTTTAAGTGAACTAGATATAGAGCCACGATTGAGTTTAATTGAACTATATGTAGAGTCACGATTGAGTTAATTTAGACTATATACAGAGGCACGATTGGGTTTATTTGGACTATATATAGAGCCACATTTAAGTTTAATTGGACCATATATAGAGCCACGATTGAGTTTAATTGGACCATATATAGAGCCACGATTGAGTTTAATTGGACTATATATAGAGCCACGATTGAGTTTAATTGGACTATATATAGAGCCACGATTGAGTTTTATTGGACTATATATAGAGCCACGATTGAGCTTAATTGGACTATATACAGAGGCACGATTGAGTTTATTTGGACTATATATAGAGACATTTACGTTTAATTGGACCATATATAGAGCCACGATTGAGTTTAATTGGACTATATATAGAGCCACGATTGAGTTTAATTGGACTATATATAGAGCCACGATTGAGTTTAATTGGACTATATATAGAGCCACGATTGAGTTTAATTGGACTATATACAGAGGTACGATTGAGTTTATTTGGACTATATATAGAGACATTAATGTTTAATTGGACCATATATAGAGCCACGATTGAGTTTAATTGGACCATATATAGAGCCACGATTGAGTTTAATTGGACTATATATAGAGCCACGATTGAGTTTAATTGGACTATATATAGAGCCACGATTGAGTTTAATTGGACTATATATAGAGCCACGATTGAGTTTAATTGGACTATATATAGAGCCACGATTGAGTTTTATTGGACTATATATAGAGCCACGATTGAGTTTAATTGGACTATATATAGAGCCACGATTGAGTTTAATTGGACTATATATAGAGCCACGATTGAGTTTAATTGGACTATATACAGAGGTACGATTGAGTTTATTTGGACTATATATAGAGACATTAATGTTTAATTGGACCATATATAGAGCCACGATTGAGTTTAATTGGACCATATATAGAGCCACGATTGAGTTTAATTGGACTATATATAGAGCCACGATTGAGTTTAATTTGACTATATGTAGATTCACGATTGAGTTAATTTAGACTATATACAGAGGCACGATTGCGTTTATTTTGACTATATATAGAGCCACATTTAAGTTTAATTGGACCGTGTATAGAGCCACGATTGAGTTTAATTGGACTATATATAGAGCCACGATTGAGTTTAATTGGACTATATATAGAGCCACGATTGAGTTTAATTGGACTATATATAGAGCCACGATTGAGTTTAATTGGACTATATATAGAGCCACGATTGAGTTTAATTGGACTATATATAGAGCCACAATTGAGTTTTATTGGACTATATAAAGCCACGATTGAGTTTAATTGTACTTTATGTAGAGCCACGATTGAGTTTAATACAATTGGACTATATAAATATAGAGCCACGATTGAATTTAATTGGACTTTATGTAGAGTCACGATTGAGTTAATTTAGACTATATACAGAGGCACGATTGCATTTATTTGGACTATATATAGAGCCACATTTAAGTTTAATTGGACCATATATAGAGCCACGATTGAGTTTAATTGGACTATATATAGAGCCACGATTGAGTTTAATTGGACTTTATATAGAGCCACGATTGGGTTTTATTGGACTATATATAGAACCACGATTGAGTTTAATTGGACCATATATAGAGCTACGATTGAGTTTAATTGGGCTATATATAGAGCCACGATTGAGTTTAATTGGACTATATATAGAGCCACGATTGAGTTTTATTGGACTATATATAGAGCCACATTTAAGTTTAATTGGACCATATATAGAGCCACGATTGAGTTTAGATGGACTATATATATAGCCACGATTGTTCCATTGAACTATATATAGAGCGACAATTGAGTTTAATGAGACTATGTATATATAGAGCCACGATTAAGTTTAATTGGACTATATATAGAGGGACAATTGAGTTTAATTGAACTACATACATATATTTAGAGCCACTATTAAGTTTAATTGAACTATATAAAGAGCCACTATTGAGTTTAATTGGACTTTATAGTCACGATTGAGTTTAACTAGCCTATACATAAAGCAACAATTAACTTAAATTGGACTATATATAGAGCCACGATTGAGTTTAATTGGACTATATATACTATACAGCCACGATTGAGTGGGATTTAAAAATGTGCATCCATAATATCAATTCTTATGTAAAATTTATGAACTATTCGATTGTGAATAATTTTTTTGTGTTTAAATAAACGACACTGTGCGGCACTCCCCTTGACCACTTATGGTTTAATACAGATATTGTTTGACTTTGCTGCCTAAATAACCAATCATTACCTATTTATAAGCTTTTATGTGCATTTAGATATCGAAACTCTAACACTTCTCTTGTCTTCTTGAAGAACTCAATGGAATAATCTTTTGCCATTAGCCAGCCACAGACACGATACAGAAACTTAGAAACTACAAACATTCAATACTTCATTATTGTTAAATTGGCATTTTAAGTTATGAAATGCTTTTAGTGCCCTATATTAGGCATATCTATAACAACATATTTTGGCATTCAACATAATCTTCTTTGTTCCCCAATAATTTCCTCGCAATTTCTAACAAATCCCTTTCATTGTCCTGGCAAATTTCAAGTTATCGTCTACTTTGAATTGTCTCTTTGTTCAGACGTTTGTTTGCCTAATTGCAGTTAATTAATTATGATGGATGATAGAATAGTTTTCATTCATGCTTATATAATGTGTCAGTCATTCGTTGTATTTCATTTTTGGGCTCATTATATATTTGCCATCGAAGGAATATCCCCTAATGACTATTAAAAGTCTCGTTGGTATTGAGGTTGCTAATGCAAAAGTGAATGAATGAGTTCTATTGTCTAAAGTCGACTTTTATTGTTTTAGAGCCAACTATTCAGTGTTTAATCATAATTATCGATGGAATTGGTAATATGCTAAAAGAGGTAAATGTTTGAATGATAAACAGAGCTAACTCGACTTAATCGTTAAACATAGCATGAAATTTATTTTTGAAATGCATATTTTTATTATAAAGTTGTCGGGATTCGAACCCACACTCTTTATCAAATCTTAAAATTTATCAGTCTTTGTATTCAATTTTCTTTCAATTATCTCGTAATAAAACTTTCACTCGACATTAATAAAACGGACCTCAGACCTTCGGTATTACTGTCCCATCTTCTTTACTCTGACAATATTACATGCAAAAAAGTCGTCTATATCTCCATCTCATACCCCTTTTATACAGTTCTTGAGAAATCCACAAACAAAACCTAAATTTTTCATTTCAAGTTCAACAAAGCCTTTAAATCAGGTCATGCCTTTGTAATTTTAAGTTAATCAAGGAAAAGCTTGTAGTAATGATTGGTTTTTCTGTTTCCTTTAAGAAACCGATATCTATATTAATGTTGACCCTTAATGGCCGCTCACTCAATCGCTCGCTGAATGTTTGTTTTGATTAAATTTTCCGTTTCGGTTTGTTTGAATAATGTATTAAGTGCAAATATTGTAAGTTTTGAAAGAATAATAAACAAAAGGCAGCATGAATGTATTTTTGGGTATTTTTCAATACTAACACGATTATATTATTGTGTTATATTCTTAGGTTACACAGTGTTTTGAAGTCACAATTAAGGATTATTAAACGACAGAACCACGATTGAGTTTAAATGGACTATAAATAAAGCTACGATTGAGTTTAATTGGAGCCACGATTAGGTATGATTAAACTACGGAGACACGATTGAGTTTAATTGAACTATAAATAGCTACGATTGAGTTTAATTGCAGCCACGATTGAGTTCAAATTGACTATATATAGGGCCATTATTGAGCATGAATGTATTTTTGGGTATTTTTCCATACTAACACAATAATATAATCATATTCTTAGGCTACACAGTGTTTTGAAGTCACAATTAAGGATTATTAAACAACAGAACCACGATTGAGTTTAAATGGACTATAAATAAAGCTACGATTGAGTTTAATTGGAGCCACGATTAGGTATGATTAAGCTACGGAGACACGATTGAGTTTAATTGGACTATAAATAGCTACAATTGAGTTTAATTGCAGCCACGATTGAGTTCAATTAGACTATATAAGGCCGCTATTGAGTAATAGTAGTCGAACGAGGCACGATTGAGTTTTATTGGATTATAAATAAAGTCACGATTGAGTTTTATTGGACTAAAAATAAAACTGCAATTGAGTTTATTTGAAGCCACTATTGAGTATGATTAAACAATAGAGATACGTTTCAGTTTAATTGGACTATAAATAGAGTTATGATTGGGTTTAATTAAAGCCACGAATAAGTATTATTAAACATTTGAGCCACGATTGAGTTTAATTGGATTGTATATAGGGTCTCAATTGAGTGTGATTAGTCTACAGAGGCACTATTGAGTTTAATTGGACTGTATGTAGAACCACAATTGAGTATGTTTAATCGAAAGAGGCACGATTGAGTTCACTTGGTAATTGGACTATATATCGTACCACAATTGAATTTGATTGGACTATTTATAGTGCCACGATTGAGTATGATTAGTCCGCAGAGGCACGATTGAGTTTAATTGAACTATATATGGAGCCAAGTTTAAGTTTAGTTGGGCTATATATCAAGTCACGATTGAGTTTAATTGGACTATATATCGAGCGATGATTGAGTTTAATTAGAATATAAAGAGAGCAACGATTGAGTTTAATTGGAATATAAAGAGTGCCACGATTGAGTTTAATTGGGATATAAAGAGAGCCACGATTTAGTTTAATTGGAATATAAAGAGAGCCACGATTGAGTTTAATTGGAATATAAGGAGAGCCACGATTGAGTTTAATTGGAATATAAAGAGAGCCACGATTAAGTTTAATTAGATTATAAAAAGACCTACAATTGAGTTTAATTGGACTTTAGCTAGAGCCACGATTATTAAGCTAAATTGGACTTTATTTAAAGCCACGATTGAGCTTAATTGGACTTTATTTAAAGCCACGATTGAGCTTAATTGGACTTTATTTAAAGCCACGATTGAGCTTAATTGGACTTTATTTAAAGCCACGATTGAGCTTAATTGGACTTTATTTAAAGCCACGATTGAGCTTAATTGGACTTTATTTAAAGCCACGATTCAGCTTAATTGGAGTTTATTGGAGTTTATAAAGAGCCACGATTAAGTAAGAAAATTGATTACACAAAGAGCCACGATTAATGTAGGAATTGGACTATATAAATAGCCACGGTTAACGTAGAAATTCGACTGTATAAAGAGCCACGATTAAGTAAGAAATTGGACTGTATAAAGAGCCACAATTAATGTAGAAATTGGACAATATAAAGAGCCATGATTAATGTAGAAATTGGACAATATAAAGAGCCACGATTAATGTAGATATTGGACTATATAAAGCGCCAATTAATGTAGAAATTGGACTGTATAAAGAGCCACGATTAAGTAAGAAATTGGACTATATAAAGAGCCACATTTAATGTAGAAATTGGACTATATAAAGAGCCACGATTAAGTAAGAAATTTGACTATATAAAGAGCCACGATTAAGTAAGAAATTGGACTATGTAAAGAGCCACGTTTAATGTTGGAATTGGACAATATAAAGAACCATGATTAAGTAAGAAATTGGACTATAAAAAGAGCCACGATTAATGTACAAATTGGACTTTAAAAAGAGCCACGATTAATGTAGAAATTGGACTGTATAAAGAGCCACGATTAAGTTAGAAATTGGACTATAAAAAGAGCCACGATTAAGTTAGAAATTGGACTATATAAAGAGCCACGTTTAATGTAGAAATTGGACTTTAAAAAGAGCCACGATTAATGTACAAATTGGACTTTAAAAAGAGCCACGATTAATGTAGAAATTGGACTGTATAAAGAGCCACGATTAAGTTAGAAATTGGACCATAAAAAGAGCCACGATTATGTAAGAAATTGGACTATATAAAGAGCCACGTTTAATGTAGAAATTGGACTTTAAAAAGAGCCACGATTAATAAACAAATTGGACTTTAAAAAGTGCCACGATTAATGTAGAAATTGGACTGTATAAAGAGCCACGATTAAGTTAGAAATTGGACTATAAAAAGAGCCACGATTAAGTAAGAAATTGGACTATATAAAGAGCCACGTTTAATGTAGAAATTGGACTATATAAAGAGCCACGATTAATGTACAAATTGGACTTTAAAAAGAGCCACGATTAATGTAGAAATTGGACTGTATAAAGAGCCACGATTAAGTAAGAAATTGGATTATATAAAGAGCCACGTTTAATGTAGAAATTGGACTATAAAAAGAGCCACGATTAATGTACAAATTGGACTTTAAAAAGAGCCACGATTAATGTAGAAATTGGACTGTATAAAGAGCCACGATTAAGTTAGAAATTGGACTATAAAAAGAGCCACGATTAAGTTAGAAATTGGACTATATAAAGAGCCACGTTTAATGTAGAAATTGGACTTTAAAAAGAGCCACGATTAATAAACAAATTGGACTTTAAAAAGTGCCACGATTAATGTAGAAATTGGACTGTATAAAGAGCCACGATTAAGTTAGAAATTGGACTATAAAAAGAGCCACGATTAAGTAAGAAATTGGATTATATAAAGAGCCACGTTTAATGTAGAAATTGGACTATAAAAAGAGCCACGATTAATGTACAAATTGGACTTTAAAAAGAGCCACGATTAATGTAGAAATTGGACTGTATAAAGAGCCACGATTAAGTTAGAAATTGGACTATAAAAAGAGCCACGATTAAGTTAGAAATTGGACTATATAAAGAGCCACGTTTAATGTAGAAATTGGACTTTAAAAAGAGCCACGATTAATGTACAAATTGGACTTTAAAAAGAGCCACGATTAATGTAGAAATTGGACTGTATAAAGAGCCACGATTAAGTTAGAAATTGGACTATATAAAGAGCCACGTTTAATGTAGAAATTGGACTATATAAAGAGCCACGATTAAGTAAGAAATTGGACTATATAAAGAGCCACGATTAATGTAGATATTGGACTATAAAAAGAGTAACGATTTATGTACAAATTGGACTTTAAAAAGAGCCACGATTAATGTAGAAATTGGACTATATAAAGAGCCACGATTAAGTTAGAAATTGAACTATAAAAAGAGCCACGATTAATGTACAAATTGGACTTTAAAAAGAGCCACGATTAATGTAGAAATTGGACTATATAAAGAGCCACGATTAATGTACAAATTGGACTTTAAAAAGAGCCACGGTTAATGTAGAAATTGGACTATTTAAAGAGCCAGGATTATGTAAGAAGTTGGACTATATAAAGAGCCACGAGTAAGTAAGAAATTGGACTATATAAAGAGCCACGATTAAGTAGGAAATTGGACGATGTAAAGATCCACGATTAATGTAGAAATTGGACTATAAAAAGAGCCACGATTAAGTAAGAAATTGGACTTTATAAAGATCCACGATTAATGTAGAAATTGGACTATATAAAAAACCGCGATTAAGTAAGAAATCGGACTATATAAAGAGCCGCGATTATGTGAGAATTTGGACTATATAAAGAGCCAGGATTAAGTAAAAATTGGACAATATGAAAAGCCACGATTAAGTAAGAAATCGGACTACATAAAGAGCCATAATTAGGTAGAAAATTGTACTATATTAAGATCTACGATTAAGTAAGAAATTGGACTATATAAAGAGACAGGATTAAGCAAGAAATTGGATTATAGATAGAGCCACGATTGGGTAATATATTGCTCTATGAACCATGATTGAGTAAGAATATAGAGCCACGATTAAGTGAGATTGTGCTATATATAGAATCACGATTAAACTATATTGCCACGATTGACTTAAATTGAGCTATTGACCTATGATTGAGTTGATTGGCCTGTACAGCCATGATTGAGCTATATATAGATACTGGAATAAGTCAGGTTTATGCCTGTAATATCGATTGAGATTGCTCCCTTTTTGGCCCACTGTGCAAATATGTAGATGTGCGTTTTATAATTCAGACACATGTAAGCAATTAAAACAATGTTTCATCAGAGCTTGTCAAAAGTAATTGAAGATAATGGCTGTATAAATACAAATGTAAAACAAACACAAATACATTTGTATGTATATGAACATTCTATTAAAATATTTACTACGCGATTGGCCAAAATCTCTAGTTGTTCTTTGCTGTTTATTCAATTTTCCCCATCTTCTGTTATTTTTACTTAAGAAACTTACTTTTGTTTTAGTTTGATAACTTTGGTTCATTATCCTTTTAGTGCCCATTGTTGCCTAAAGGCAACATTACATAAATTCCTTCTTAGCTCGTGCTATTCGTGATTGCAATTAGTAATGATTTTTCTATATATAAGTGATTGGGTATAAATTAAAATGGTCACGATTGAGTTAGAATTCAGAAGGTATAAATTAATTGAATTTAATTGAGTTGCGCCTTAGTATATGTTAGACTTTTTGGGATATAAAATTCGACTTTATAAAGTAGGAGTAGGGAAAGTCAAGATTTTTTGCAATATCATTATCGAAAATTGGTTTAAAATAGCTTATATTATCTTACAGTGTAGATCAAATAATTATTATGTTATGCTACTGTGTATGCCTAAAAGCTTATTTCAATATTCCTAAACGCATACACATGCATAACAAATTTCCCACACTTGGATGTTAATACATTTTAGTAAATATTTGCACAATTTTAAACAAATCAATGATTGACTGATTGTATAATAGTTTGAAGGGATTCCTTCAGACAGACAGATAGAATGTCTGAATATTATGCAGAACTTTCGCCTTTTGTATGTACACATATTCTGTATAAGTACTAATTACTTGAATTGTTCTTTACCTCCTCCAGAGATGGGGGGAAATAAAGAACGCAACTAGAGAAATCTTCAAAGCCCATCAACTGAAATTAGAAAATAATGAAATTATCCCATGGCTCCAATATGTACAGAACTTTAATGTGCTCAACTGCACACTTACACACACTCACACATTACGAAATTTAATAATATTTGTTTGACATGAAATTTAGAACCCTCCCCCCCCCAATGAGAATTTGCCTTTTGTATAAATGTTGTTTACACATATAATTACAAGTGTTAAGTGACTAAGAAATTGTATATGTCTGTCCGTTTTACTTCCTTACTTTAGTCCAAAATGTTGTTATAAAATATAATTTGTTTTCCTTTGTCAAATTTAATGTTGTTGTAACCAAATAATAAAAGCAAACAAATTTTGCTTGAAATATTTGATATTTGTTTGACTAACATTTCAGAGAATTAGGGAGGATCTTAGTAGGGACTACACGATGAAATGTCAATTACTCGATTAACGCTACAAATAGTTAATCGATTAGAGCCACTTATAGTAATCGATTACAGTATCTCGATTAGAGCCATTGAAGGTACCTCTATTAATGATTAGTATCTTAATTAGAGCTACTTATAATAACTCCATTAGAGTGACTATGATTAACTCGATTAGAGCCACTAATATTAATTCGATTAATACCACTTATAGTACCTCGATTAGAGCTACTATTCCTAACTTGATCAGAGCGACTATTAGTAACTCGATTAGAGTCACTAATAGTAACTCGATTACTGCCACTTATAGTGCCGCGATTAGAGCCACTAATAGTACTTTGATAAGAGCCACTTGAAGTATCTTGATTAGAGCCATTAATAGTACCTCGATTAGAGTCATTTATTGTACCTCGATTAGAGCGACTATTAGTAACTCGATTAGAGCCACTTATGGTTCCTCGATTAATGCAACTTACAGTCACATAGTACCACTATTAATAACTTGATAAGAGCCCCTAACAGTACCTTGATTAGAATCACTAATAGTACTTTGATAAATGACAAGTATAGTACCCTGATTATATCCACTTTTATTACCTCGATCAATACCGCTTATAATACCTCGATTAGAGCTATTTTTACTGCATCGATTAATGTCACTTTTAGTACCTCGATTAATGCCACTAATAGTACCTCGATTAGAGCGACTATAAATAAATTGATTAGAGCGACTATTAATAACTTGATAAGAGCCACTAATAGTACCTCGATTAGTGCCACTTATAGTATTTCGATTAATGCCGCTTATAGAACCTCGATTAGAGCCACTTATAGTACCTCAATTTGAGCCACTTATAGTACCTCGATAAGAGCGCCTATTAATAACTTGATTAGAATCACTAATAGTACCTCGATTAGTGCCACTTATAGTACCCCTATTAATGATACTAATAGTACCCCGGTTAATGTCACTTATAGTACCTCGATTAGAGCCACTTATAGTACCTCGATTTGAGCCACTTATAGTACCTCGATTAATGCCATTATAGTACCTTAATTTGAGCCACTTATAGTACCTCGATAAGAGCGGCTATTAATAACTTGATTAGAATCACTAATAGTACCTCGATTAGTGCCACTTATAGTACCCCTATTAATGATACTAATAGTACCCCGGTTAATGTCACTTATAGTACCTCGATTAGAGCCACTTATAGTACCTCGATTTGAGCCACTTATAGTACCTCGATTAATGCCATTATAGTACCTTAATTTGAGCCACTTATAGTACCTCGATAAGAGCGGCTATTAATAACTTGATTAGAATCACTAATAGTACCTCGATTAGTGCCACTTATAGTACCCCTATTAATGATACTAATAGTACCCCGGTTAATGTCACTTATAGTACCTCGATTAGAGCCACTTATAGTACCTCGATTTGAGCCACTTATAGTACCTCGATTAATGCCATTATAGTACCTTAATTTGAGCCACTTATAGTACCTCGATAAGAGCGGCTATTAATAACTTGATTAGAATCACTAATAGTACCTCGATTAGTGCCACTTATAGTACCTCTATTAGAGCCATTTAGAGTACCTCAATTTGAGCCACTTATAGTACCTCGATAAGAGCGGCTATTAATAACTTGATTAGAATCACTAATAGTACCTCGATTAGTGCCACTTATAGTACCCCTATTAATGATACTAATAGTACCCCGGTTAATGTCACTTATAGTACCTCGATTAGAGCCACTTATAGTACCTCGATTTGAGCCACTTATAGTACCTCGATTAATGCCATTATAGTACCTTAATTTGAGCCACTTATAGTACCTCGATAAGAGCGGCTATTAATAACTTGATTAGAATCACTAATAGTACCTCGATTAGTGCCACTTATAGTACCCCTATTAATGATACTAATAGTACCCCGGTTAATGTCACTTATAGTACCTCGATTAGAGCCACTTATAGTACCTCGATTTGAGCCACTTATAGTACCTCGATTAATGCCATTATAGTACCTTAATTTGAGCCACTTATAGTACCTCGATAAGAGCGGCTATTAATAACTTGATTAGAATCACTAATAGTACCTCGATTAGTGCCACTTATAGTACCCCTATTAATGATACTAATAGTACCCCGGTTAATGTCACTTATAGTACCTCGATTAGAGCCACTTATAGTACCTCGATTTGAGCCACTTATAGTACCTCGATTAATGCCATTATAGTACCTTAATTTGAGCCACTTATAGTACCTCGATAAGAGCGGCTATTAATAACTTGATTAGAATTACTAATAGTACCTCGATTAGTGCACCTTATAGTACCTCGATTAATGCCACTAATAGTACCTCGATTAGAGCTGCTATAATTAACTTGATTAGAGTCACTAATAGTACCTCGATTAGTGCCTCGATTAGAGCGACTATTAATAACTTGATAAGAGCCACTTTTAGTACCTCGATTAGTGTCACTTATAGTATTTCGATTAATGCCGTTTATAGAACCTCGATTAGAGCCACTTATAGTACCTCAATTTGAGCCACTTATAGTACCTCGATAAGAGCGGCTATTAATAACTTGATTAGAATCCCTAATAGTACTTCGACTAATAGTACCTCGGTTTATGTCACTTATCGTACCTCGATTAGAGCCACTTAAAGTACCTCGATTAATGCCACTTATAGTACCTTGTTTAATGCCACTAATAGTACCTCGATTAGTGCCACCTATAGTACCTCGATGAGAGCGACTATTAATAAATTGATTAGAATCACTAATTATACCTCGATTAGTGCTACTTTTAGTACCTCTATTAATGCCACTAATAGTACCCCGATTATAGCCACCAAAAGAACCTCGATTAGAGCGACTATTATTAACTTGATTAGAGCCACTAATAGTACCTCGATTAGTGCTACTTATAATACCTAGATTAGATCCATTTTAGTACCTTGATTAGTACCACTTATAGTACCTCGATTGATAGTACCTCGATTAAAGTCACTTATAGTTTCTCGTTTAATGCCACTTACAGTACCTCGTTAAGAGCGACTATTAATAACATGATTATAATCACTAATAGTACCTTGATTAGAGCCCTTTATAGTACCACATATAGTACATCGAGTAATAAAGCTTATAGTATCTCGGTTAGAGCGACTATTAATAACTTAATTAGAACCACTAATAGTACCTCGATTAATGCCGCTTATTGTACCTCGATTAGCGCCATTTATAGTACCCCGATTAATGTCACTTAAAGTACATCGATTATAGCCACTTAAAGTACCTCGATCAATAGCGCTTATAACTCGATTAGAGCCACTTATAATACCTCGATTAATGCCACTAATAGTACCTCGATTAGAGCGACTATTAATAACTTGATTATCATAGTTTGCAGTTAAAATTGAGTCTAAATTGGATAATCAATTAAAGCAGCATTTGGATCATAGATTGTAGATATAATTGAGACTAAATTGGAATATAAATTACAGATACGATTGGATTATATAATGTAATTACATATGAGTCTAAATTGGACAGTGAACTATAGCCAAGATTGGATTAAAGATTACAGTAACAATTGATTCCAAATGGGAATATAATTTATTGCAATGATTTTATCATTGATTATAGATCAATTGAGACTAAATTAGAGTATAAATTATAGTCACGATTGGATCGTAGATTGTAGTTATAGTTAACTCTAAATTGGATTATTATTTACAGCCACGATTAGATCATAGATTGTAGTTACAATTGAGACTAAATTGATAAATAAGATCTACTGCTGGATCATAAATTGTTATATCGATTAGAGGTAAATTGAACCATAGAATTGAGCCACGATTGAACCATAGTTTAAAGTAACGATTGAGGTTATATTAGACTTAAAAACAGCCACGATTGGATCAAAAATTTTACTTTCGAATTATGAAAAATTGGACTATATAATAGAGCCATGATTGAACCATTAATTATAGTTACGATTATGATAAAATTGAACTTAAAATTAGAGCCACGATTAGGTAATCAATTGTAGTTACGATTGAGTCTAAACTGGACTGTAAATGATATTTACGACTGAGTCTAAATTGGGCTAAAAATTAATTAATATTAATTAGAACCATTATTAAGAATTAAATTGAAGTTATGATTGATGATTAATTGAATATAAATTGTAATCGCAATTGACTCAAAATTAGACCAAAGATTACAGGTATTATTGGACCATACATTTCATTACAATTAAGTCAAAATTAAAAAGCTAAAAGAACCAAGATTAGACTATAAATTTATAAATTTGATTGATTATACTCATGATTAAAGCTATATTTAAGTAAAATATGTGTGTTTCGGATTAACGATTAATTCTGTTAATATTGAAGTTAAAGACTACAACGACTCGATTGAGTGAAATGACCTATTTACACAGACATGATTAAGTAAAAACAGCTCTCCTTAGAGAAAAACGAGAAGAGTCGTAATCGATTATAAATAAATTACTTAAAGAGCCACGATTAGGCTCGCGATTGAGTGAATATAGGGCAATTAAAAACCTTTAGTCGAGTTACTTTTGAATATAAAGTAAACGATTTAACCAATCACTATTAAACCGAAATTGGACTATTTAAGGAGTCACGATTACAGTCACGATTAGAGTCACGATTAAAGTCACGATTAGACTCACGGTTGAATATAAATTAAAATTTATGAGGAGATCCAATTGAAATCAAATTGATTAAATTATTATACCATTTCAACTGTTTAAACACATACATATATAAATGTATATTGAGCTCATTTGTCAAATCAAAAGGATAAATTCGTCCTTAGTTTGATATCCTCTCTAAGACGTGCAAAAAACATTGTAACCTTTTTCTTTCGGCTGCCATGTTATTTCTTTTCTAGATTCTTGGGTTTTATTTGCCCATTACTACAGTTTATGACACATCAAGGCCAAGGCAATCATTACACAAGTAACCCCCCATTTCGTTCCTCATATATTAAATACTTTCCTTTCCATCCTATAAAGTGGCTAAAATACAATAAACATCTTGATATAATCATTTGAAAATTACGATTGACAGGACACACAAATACAAATACCGAGAAAAGCCAGTAATGGGGTCGTAGAAAACCTGACTAGACATTTGCAACATAAAAAGCCAGACAAACGAGCCATAAAATACTACAGAAACTTAAAGTGTTTCGAAGAAGAACCAAAATATAAAAAATAAAATACAATTTGGGAAACTTTTGCATTTACTTATTAACCACAAAACAGGTCAATATAAAATGCTTTAGTTTATGTCGGTCCCAGAGAGTTTAAATGTTTTTATTTTATAGGTATTTCTGCAAAATTGTACAAAAAAGGATTCAATTTTTGTTTACAATTTCCCTTCCATTTACCCCACTCACACGAAATGTTAGTCCATAAATGTGACCTGTATTGGCCATAACATAAGCTTTTAACACCTTTTTTTTATTAACTCAATACGAGTCGAAATAAGCCAATGTATACAATCACACAGACAGAAATACTACAACAGCCATTAAGTTAGTGGCTTAGCAGGTACTTAGTGCCACAATTTTATTACGTATAAATATGTACTCGTACATGTAAGTACAAGTGTATGTGTCAAAGTGTTTGTGTTTAAGTGTAAGTAAGTCTCCATTAAATGTAACCGAGAGTTACAAAATGAACAAAAAAAAAAACCCCTTCATCAGTTTATATTGGCCAGTCTATAAATTTTATATACCACAGTCGCACACTCATTCGAATTTTCGCACTCAATCTGTATAGTATGCGGCATACAATTAGGCGCCGAAAAATGTTTGTAGTATTAACACACTCACACGTACATAAAGTCATTTATCCCGTTAAATACAACAATAGCCAGAGTATGAAGGGAAAGTAATGAAAAGTGTTTAATGAAAATGTAAAATTTTGTGCTAATAATAAACAAAATTTGCAAAATTTAAGATATCTTAACTAAAATAAGATTAACACTAAGCCATTAATTAAAGCAGAGACTAAGACACAGACTAAAACATAAACTAGGACATATACTAAGACATAGATTAAGGCATAGACTAAGACATATACTAAGATATAGACTAAGACATATACTAAGATATAGACTAAGACATAGACTAAGACATAGACTAAGACATAGACCAAGACATAGACTAAGACATAGACTAAGACATAGACTAAGATATAGACTAAGACATAGACTAAGACATAGACTAAGACATAGACTAAGACATAGACTAAGACATAGACTAAGACATAGACTAAGACATAGACTAAGACATAGACTAAGACATAGACTAAGACATAGACTAAGACATAGACTAAGACATAGACTAAGACATAGACTAAGACATAGACTAAGACATAGACTAAGACATAGACTAAGACATAGACTAAGACATAGACTAAGACATAGACTAAGACATAGACTAAGACATAGACTAAGACATAGACTAAGACATAGACTAAGACATAGACTAAGACATAGACTAAGACATAGACTAAGACATAGACTAAGACATAGACTAAGACATAGACTAAGACATAGACTAAGACATAGACTAAGACATAGACTAAGACATAGACTAAGACATAGACTAAGACATAGACTAAGACATAGACTAAGACATAGACTAAGACATAGACTAAGACATAGACTAAGACATAGACTAAGAAATAGACTAAGACATAGACTAAGACATACAGGGGTGTCATAGAAACCAATTTTATTGGTATTGGTTTTGAAAACGACAAAAAAATTAAATTGGTGTCATGAATTCCAATATTAATGTTCGAGCTACATTTTCTATTGGTTTTATGTGTCACAGAAAATATTATTATTGGTTTAGTATTGGAAATAAACCAAGCAACTTACAGTTAACAGATTTTATTTCAAAATTGGTCTATCAATTTAAAACAAAGGCGTTACTGGCCAACTGGTGCCTTTTTCGATTTAAAGATCCACTAAGAACAGATTTTTGAAAATTTGGCCCTGTGGGGAATAAAAAAGGGAAAAGTCAATAACGCTATAATTCCCAAACTAAAAACAATAGAACCAAAATTGAAATCGAGTTTGGATCAGTTACAAAAATTATAAAAAATAACAGTACAAGTGGTAAGTACTTTTCTAAAAAAAAGGGGAGAAAAAATATTTTTGGTACTTTTTAGCTTTAACTTTCAAATAAAAAGAGATGGGTGAAAAGTTTACATAGCATTTTTTATCATGTAATAGATAAAAACAAGTTTTGGTACTTTTGTCTTTGGAATCAAACATAAAAAATATCAAAAATGGGGAAAATTGTAAGGGTAGAATATTCTTTGTGTGGAGGTACTGGCGAAGCAAATGCATATCAACATATTTGTTTGCAATTTAATGAATATCGCATGTAAGTGACAATCGTCCTTTGGTTGGCTTTGGTTTGTTTCTTGGTGTAGGTAGATTAAATTTTTTTTAAGTTTTTCTTCAAATAATTTTTTTTAATAATTTTTATTTTATTTGATTTTTGATGTTTCAAAAAAATTTCAAATGAAATAATAACAATTGATTCGAACATTTTGTTTGATTTAAAACCAATAATAACAAAACCGACTTGGTTTCATGACACCAAATATAACTAGTATTGGTTTTCAAAACCGAGAAATTTAAAAACTGACTTGGTTTCTATGACACCCCTGATAGACTAAGACATAGACTAAGACATAGACTAAGACATAGACTAAGACATAGACTATGACATAGACTAAGACATAGACTAAGACATAGACTAAGACATAGACTAAGACATAGACTAAGACATAGACTAAGACATAGACTAAGACATAGACTAAGACATAGACTAAGACATAGACTAAGACATAGACTAAGACATAGACTAAGACATAGACTATGACATAGACTAAGACATAGACTAAGACATAGACTAAGACATAGACTAAGACATAGACTAAGACATAGACTATGACATAGACTAAGACATAGACTAAGACATAGACTAAGACATGGACTAAGACAAAACATACATCTTTTGAGAATATGAGCACGTGTGTGTGCCTTAGTTTTCTTTCTCCAACGACCATGAGGCATATCAATATACGGAAGTTCAACATCTTTGAGTCTTTGTTTGACCTTAATAAAATGTGCAAATTAAGCTAGTTTTTGTGTATTTGAACAATATTTTGGCATTTAACATAACCATAAAATGGCAATAAAGGAAAACAGGATTTAGGAGTACTTACGCTAAAAATTTGAGTTTGGAAATTATTTATATTTGCTCTTAGAATGATGGATGGAATAATATGTAGGATAATTAGTATAATAGAGTAGTTATGCATAACAACAATTAGGTCGCTATATAAGCATAAACGTAAAATATAGATATATACATATATAGAACAAATCCTTTTGTTTTTTGTTGAATAAAGTGACCAAAAGCGTTAAAAAATTCGAAGCTTTTAATCTTCAATCTGAATTTATATCACTAGCTAGATTTTTAAATTTATAAATTTTTCCTAAGTAACATGTATTTTTCCATTTTAATATCTTTTCAGGTAAGTGCTTCCTTCAATTCTGGTCTCTTCATTAACTCAATCAACAAAAAATGTTTCAATTGTCAATGAATCCTTTAGTATGTAAGTGCATAAAAGCATTTGAAAATACTCGTATTTACTCGTGCCTAGACTGCAAGTCTTGCTAAAATATTAAATTTTTATGTGTATTTATGTATAGAAGAGAAACAATTTTCTAAAAGGTGCGGGGAATGTAGATACTAACATACATTTAAATACTCTAAGTAGAATATAGTGTCAAGTTTGTGCTGTAATATTTTGCATACCATCGGATCTGGATAAAAACACCTGTCTTCCTCCACAACAAATACACATACACAGAAAGAGTGAATTTCTAAAATGAAAAATAGTTTTTGAATAAAGTGAAATAGTTCTATGGATGTATGGCTGGATGGATGGAAATTCTTGTATAACATCGACTACTTTACTTAATTTTCCTGTTTAACAATGGAATATTGAAAAATGCTTTACAGTTTATATGACATAAGTGTATTCGATGATAATACTAGCGCACAGTGGGGGTGAAAACATGTATAAATTTAACGACTATAGTGTATACCTACTAAATCTAACACTTAATCTGTTTCAAAGTCTTTGTCTTAGCCTATGTCTTACTCCATGTCTTAGTCTATGTCTTAGTCTATGTCTTAGTCTATGTCTTAGTCTATGTCTATGTCTTAGTCTATGTCTTAGTCTATGTCTTGTTTTATGTCTTAGTCTATGTCTTAGTCTATGTCTTAGTCTATGTCTTAGTCTATGTCTTAGTCTATGTCTTAGTCTATGTCATAGTCTATGTCTTAGTCTATGTCTTAGTCTATATCTTAGTCTATATCTTAGTCTATGTCTTAGTCTATGTCTTAGTCTATGTCTTAGTCTATGTCTTAGTCTATGTCTTAGTCTACGTCTTAGTCTATGTCTTAGTCTATGTCTTAGTCTATGTCTTAGTCTACGTCTTAGTCTATGTCTTAGTCTATGTCTTAGTCTATGTCTTAGTCTATGTCTTAGTCTATGTCTTAGTCTATGTCTTAGTCTATGTCTTAGTCTATGTCTTAGTCTATGTCTTAGTCTATGTCTTAGTCTATGTCTTAGTCTATGTCTTAGTCTATGTCTTAGTCTATGTCTTAGTCTATGTCTTAGTCTATGTCTTAGTCTATGTCTTAGTCTATGTCTTAGTCTATGTCTTAGTCTATGTCTTGTTTTATGTCTTAGTCTATGTCTTAGTCTATGTCTTAGTCTATGTCTTAGTCTATGTCTTAGTCTATGTCTTAGTCTATGTCTTAGTCTATGTCTTAGTCTATGTCATAGTATATGTCTTAGTCTATGTCTTAGTCTATATCTTAGTCTATGTCTTAGTCTATGTCTTAGTCTATGTCTTAGTCTATGTCTTAGTCTATGTCTTAGTCTATGTCTTAGTCTAAGTCTTAGTCTATGTCTTAGTCTATGTCTTAGTCTATGTCTTAGTCTACGTCTTAGTCTATGTCTTAGTCTATGTCTTAGTCTATGTCTTAGTCTATGTCTTAGTCTATGTCTTAGTCTGTGTCTTTGTCAATGTCTTTAGTCTCTGTTTTGGTTTGTCTCTGTCTATGTCTGGTCTATGTCGTAGTCTTTTCAGAATGGAATAGCTTGTTTTTGTCCCTTAAATGTTAATTAAGTTGTCACTTTTTGCAATGGAACTACCAGTTCCCACTTAACGTTCTCAACTTAATAAGAAATCCGGTTGCAATAGTAACTTATACACAGGATATTGTGACAACCAAACGGGGCATAAAGTATTAATACCAGAAGCTGTGAACAACACAAAAAAATGCAAAAATTATATTCTCCCTGGGTGGCTCAAAAATTCACTAAATTCATTTCAACAACTTTTCTTGCATTTTTCCACAAAAAAAAAACTAAAAGTGGAAAGTAAAAAAAATCCATACAAAAATTCCTTAAAGAATAAAAAGAAACTAAATAAATCATGGATGTAAGCACTTCCAAAGTAAGTCAAGGTAAAGAAACTGACATTTCCTTAACACATTTACACATACACTCGCATACACACAAAATCACAAACACAATTGCACAGTTGGAGCGAGTGAATGTGAGAATGAATTTATGGCTTTTATATGGATATATGTATGTATGTATGTATGTATGTGTGGCTGGAAATCTGAGAAAAAAACATTTAAATTGAATTAGAAAAGTAAAGGAAACAAAAACGAAAATGTGATGGATCCAAAATGGGTTGACAATACACCTGATACAATAAGATACAAAGGCAACAACAAGGTTTCTAAGAAAAGCTTTACAAGAAAAACGAATTAGTGTTACATGTGGGAATGTTTAGGAAGATATAGTTTTTTTTTCGAAGTTATACTTAAGTTTAAAATTTTCACTATTTTTTAACTTTAATTTTCTCTTAGATTATGCCATAGTCTAATACAAATACTAAAACATACATAGATTCGAACAGACATAGTCTAGCAATCATCTGACATTTTAATACCTCATTATTAGTTTCAAAATCGTGCGTACTTAAATTTTTATTTAAATTTTTAATATGTACATTAGGGTGACAACTTTTTATATGAAGGAAAGTGATTTTTCGAATTTTATACCTTTTTCTGTGGAATATTATGACACTAGGTCTAAAAGTTTAGATCTGAAAATTTGAGCCAAAACGGACAACGCTCTATGGGCGCGCATCGGGTCCAAAGTTTAAGAGGGAAAAAATGGGTTATTTTTATTTTTGTTTTTGCGAAATTTAGACCAAAAATAAATAATTTTTAGAAGAAAAAATAATAGAATATTAAAGAGAACTAACACAGCTTTGTTTTAAATCGTGAAAGACGAAAATTCATGACGTAGTTTAAAAGTTATTGCAAAATTTTAAGAAAATCCAAATTTTGACATTTGACCCCGGTGAAGAAAGGGTTAATCTCGTCCAATATTGGAAAAACCTTTCACCAAAAGTTTTTCATCAACTAAGCAATAATATTAATTATCTTTTCTGTTAAAATTGAATACAAGTAAAATTTATCGAGCATTTACTCATTTGGCCAAAAAATTTACATTTTCACGAAATTCTTCAATTTAAAATCGCAGGTACGGCGATACGGTTTAAGATATCGACTTAATTTTTTTTTTTGCGGTTTATTCTCCCATTTGTCTGTTTTAACACACTGGAGAGCAAATTCTAAAGTGGTAATATTTGTTGAACAAAATTTGCAAAAAATTAAAAAATGATTTTTGAAACCGACCTAAGAAAAATGTACAATTTTCCAACATGAAAAAAAACTAAGTAAATTTGATTATAATTTGATTTAATTTAAACAAAAACTGAACTATTTACTAGTAACAAGCCATTAAATGATAAATCATGTCTAACTTTGGAATTTCTTTATTTACAACATACAATTTTTGGTGCATACCCTTAGGCACTCTTTCAAAGACATGCATTTTCGAGGGAAAACTGCAATAACTTTTAAACTACCCCATGGATTTTCGTCTTTCACGATTTGAAATAAAGCCGTGTTAGCTCTCTTTAATATTCATTTATTTTTTCTTGTAAAAATTATTCATTTTTGGTCTAAATTTCGCAAAAACAGAAAAATAACCCATTTTCCCCCTACAAATGGGATCCTAAACTTTGGACCGATGCGCGCCCTTAGAGCGTTATCCGATTTGACTCAAATTTTCAGATCTAAACTTTTAGACCTAGTGTCACAAAATTCCGTAGAAAAATATTTGAAATGGAAGAAAAAAAATTTTTCCTGTCCCCCTAATGTACATTATTTTCACAGTTTATACTTTTAACTTATGGAAATAACCTAAAACTTTAATATAACTTTAATGCAAGTTTAACAATCTTCTTAAGACGTTCTCATAGTTAATTACATTTTAAACAATTTAGCTTATCGCTTTTGAGATTTATAGTTATTTACGTGGCCTTTTCAAATGAAAATTAAGCTTTAAAAAAAGAACCTAACAGACAAATACTGCAATTAACTGCATACGTTTTTGACAGTTATGACATTTAAATATGAAGTTTTGAAATTATCTTCAATGTAGGTAATCAATATTTGAATAAAGTTTAATTATAGTTTATAAAAAAGTCTTAGGAAAATATTAACATTTTGTTAGGCAACAAATAATTGTTTACAGAAAAAAGTTCTATAAAAAATTTAAAGAAAATACAAAATTTGTTATCGAAATAATTACACATTTTTGGTACCTTAGATTTCTTAGTCAGTTTGTATTAGGGTATTCAATCGATTAATCTTTATTCGATTAACCGATTAACATACTGTCAAAGTTATAGAAAAATCGGGCCTCTCGGTCGCCTATATTTGTCATTTTTAATATATGAGTTTTATGGGAGGGGTCACACCCACTTGAGATTTCGAAAAAAAAAAAATTAGCCTATAGTCACCACCGGCCACGGATATAACAAATTTGTGCTGATGTATGTAACGCATAGAAATATTGGCCTGAGACCCACCTTTAAGTGTACCAATAAAATTAGAATCACTTTCTTGATTCGATTTAACGATGTCAGTCCGCCCGACTGTCTAGACGGCTGGCTGGCTGGGCCCCCACGTAAACCTTTTAACCAAAGTACAGGTCGCAATTCAAAAGATAATTTGATGAACTTTGGCACAGACAATTTTTTTGAAAGTTTTTTTTCGCCACAAATATCAATATATTTTCATGAAATTTAAAACAAGCAATGTCTATGCAAACAAAAATCACTGTACCGAATTTCGTCAATCGGTCCATATTTGACCAAAGCTCCTATCAAAACTCACTAAATGAGAATAAAATCACCAAAGTCCTCCTAAGTCTGAAGATAAACACAATTTTGTGTTTATTTGTTACATCAATAATTTTTGTACAAGCTGTAGTTAAATTTATAAATTTCGAGGTAATCGGTCCGCATGTGACGCTAGCTCTCATATAAGTCCAAATGACGGAAAAAGCTTAAATATTTGACCGAGAAATTTTGTTTTAAAAAATTTTTCCAAATAATTTTCATAGCAAAATTCCTATAAAAAGTAAATTTTCAAAAAAAACTCCTATAAAACGCAAATTTTTGAAAAATTTCCTATAAAAAATTAATTTTTGAAAAATTTCCTATAAAAAGTAAATTTTTGAAAAATTTCCTATAAAAAGTAAATTTTTGAAAAATTTCCTATCAAAAGTAAATTTTTGAAAAATTTTCTAGAAAAAGTAAATTTTTGAAAAATTTCCTATAAAAACTAAATTTCGGAAAAATTTCCTATAAAAAGTGAATTTTTAAAAAATTTCCTATAAAAACTAAATTTCGGAAAAATTTCCTATAAAAACTAAATTTCGGAAAAATTTCCTATAAAAAGTAAATTTCGGAAAAATTTCCTATAAAAAGTAAATTTCGGAAAAATTTCCTATAAAAAGTAAATTTCGGAAAATTTTCTATAAAAAGTAAATTTTTGAAAAATTTCCTAAAAAAAGTAAATATTTGAAAAGTTTCCTAAAAAAAGTAAATTTTTGAAAAATTTCCTAAAAAAAAGTAAATTTTTGAAAAATTTCCTAAAAAAAAAGTAAATTTTTGAAAAATTTCCTAAAAAAAAGTAAATTTTTGAAAAATTTCCTAAAAAAAGTAAATTTTTGAAAAATTTCCTAAAAAAAAGTAAATTTTTGAAAAATTTCCTATAAAAAGTAAATTTTTGAAAAATTTCCTATAAAAAGTAAATTTTTGAAAAATTTCCTATAAAAAGTAAATTTTTGAAAAATTTCCTATAAAAAGTAAATTTTTGAAAAATTTCCTATAAAAAGTAAATTTTTGAAAAATTTCCTTTAAAAAATAAATTTTTGAAAAATTTCCTATAAAAATTAGATTTTTGAAAAATTTCCTATAAAAAGTAAATTTTTGAAAAATTTCCTATAAAAAGTAAATTTTTGAAAAATTTTCTATAAAAAGTAAATTTTTGAAAAATTTCCTAAAAAAGTAAATTTTTGAATTTTTTTGTGTAAAACAGTATAAAACCATAAATTGTCTATCTGTATGAATTTAACTTGGGTCTAAAATTCATTAAATACGAGTATTACTAAAATCTTCATATCTCTTTTGTATAATAAAGTTTAGAACTTTTTCAAAATTTATTTCTTTTTTGACTCCTTTGTTTCATATCCAAAGTTCAACTTTTTTTCAAATCTCAAAATTTGTCACACAATATCCCTTATCTCTTTCAGTCTGCCACGTTAAACATTTCTGTAACTTAATATAAAAAGTTTTATTGAAATGTCAATCAAAACTAATAGCAATCTCAAAGTCATAACCCTCGTCTTTTTACTCAAACTAAACTACAAGCAAAAGAAAAAATCAATGAAATAGAATTAAATTAAGCCAAAACACACTAAAAAAAACAGAAGAAAACTTTACTTACTTTAATCTTTTAGTAAAAAGTCTCGTTTACTATTTGATTATAAGTTATATATTTTTAAAGAATCAATTACCCAGTGTCACATCTTGTCACCAAAATCAACAGCATCTGCTTAACATATCCCCCTGTTTGTCACGTCATTTCTAGACGATTGTCTTCAACGGGATAGGAACACTGTCATCACACCCAGATCACATGTGTTTTTTTTTTTTTTTTTTTTGTCTTCAAATCCAATACAACGCATTTGTATGTCATTCTATCTTTTATCATGCCATAGGTATTTTAATATAATCCACCTACTCGTACTCTCTGACACTTCTGTTTGTTGGCAAAATAGTTAGAAGCATTTTTACCTTTTATTATTTTGTTTTTTTACATTTTACACAAAAGGTGTCCAAATACACTTGTGTACACATACTCGTATACCAGAAGAGTAAAATTATTTTTACATGAAAGCCCAACCTACGTTAGGTATGTTTGTTAATAATTCTGTGATCTAAAGGTGTTAATTCATGGAGTATTTTCCTCAGACTTCTGTCATATACTCAGACAATAGTCAGACTAAAGTCAAACACTCAGACAATAGTTAGACTATTGCCATATACTTAGACTATAGTCATATTATCAGTCTATTGCCCTATACTCTGACTATAATCATATGATCAGACAATAGTCAGACTATTGCCATTTACTCAGACTATAGTCTTATTATAAGACAATAATCTACTTTCATATACCTAGACTATAGCCATACACACAGACAATAGCCAGACTATTGCTATATACACAAACGTTAGTCATATACACAGACAATAGTCTAAACATTACCATTTTCTCAGACTAGAGTCATATTTTCAGACAATAGTCAATTACTATTTAGTCAGACTAAAGTCTTATACTCAGACAATAGTCATACTATTACCATTATCTCAGACAAGAGTCTTATTATTATACAATAGTATATTACCATATTCTCGGACTATAGTCATATACTCAGACAATAGTCAGACTATTGTCATATACTCAGACAATAGTCAGACTTTTAACTTATTTTAGACTAGAGTCATATTATCAGACAATAGTCTATTACCATATACTCAGACTATATTCATGTACTCAGACAATAGTCAGACTATTACCATATACTCAGACTGTAGTCATTTACTCAGAAAATAGTCAGACTATTGTGATATACTCAGATAATAGTCAGGCTATTACCATTTTCTTAGACTAGAGTCATATTATCAGACAATAGTCTATTATCATATACTCAGACTATAGTCATATACTCAGTCAATAGTCAGACAATAGTCAGACTATTGTCATATACTCAGACAATAGTCAGACTATTGTCATATACCAAGACAATAGTCAGACTATTACCATTTTCTCAGACAAAAGTCTTATTAATATACAATAGTATATTATCATATACTCAGACTATAGTCATATATTCAGACAATAGTCATATACTCAGACAATGGTCAGACTAAAGTCATATTATCAGACAACAGGCTATTGCCATATACTCAGACTATAGTCATTTACTCAGACAATGGTCAGACTAGAGTCATATTATCAGACAACAGGCTATTGCCATATACTCAGACTATAGTCATTTACTCAGACAATAGTCGGACTATTGTCATATACTCAGACAATAGTCAGACTATAAACTTTTTTAGACTAGAGTCATATTATAAGACAATAGTCTATTACCATATACTCAGGCTATATTCATATACTCAGACAATAGTCAAACTATTGTCATATACTCAGACAATAGTCAGACTATTACCATGTACTCAGACTATAATCATTTACTCAGACAATAGTCAGACTATTGTCATATACTAAGATAATAGTCAGGCTATTACTATTTTCTTAGACTAGAGTCATATTATCAGACAATAGTCTATTATCATATACTCAGACTATAGTCATTTACTCAGACAATAGTCAGACTATTGTCATATACTCAGATAATAGGCAGGATATTACCATTTTCTTAGACTAGAGTCGTATTATCAGACAAAAGTCTATTACCATATACTCAGACTATAGTCATATAGTCACACTCAGACGATAGTCAGACTATTGTCATACACTTAGAAAATAGTCAGACTATTACCATTTTCTCAGACTAGAGTCATATTACCAGACAATCGTCTATTACCATATACTCAGACTATAGTCATATACTCAGACAATAGTCAGACTATTACCTTTTTCTCAGACTAGAGTCATATTATCAGACAAAAGTCTATTACCATATACTCAGACTATAGTCATTTACTCAGACAATAGTCAGACTGCTGTCATATACTCAGACAATAGTCAGACTTTTGTAATATACCAAGACAATAGTCAGACTATTACCATTTTCTCAGACTAGAGTCATATTATCTTACAATAGTCTATTACCATATACTTAGACTATAGTCATAAACTCAGTAAATAGTCAGATTATTGTCATATACTCAGATAATAGTCAGACTATTACCATTTTTTAGACAAGAGTCATATTATCAGACAAGTCTCTTACCATATACTCAGACTCAAGTCATATTCTCAGACAATAGTCAGACTATTACCATTTCCTCAGACTATAGTCATATACTCAGACAATAGTTAGGCTATTGTCGTATACTCAGACATTCGTCAGACTATTGCCATATACTTAGACTATATTCACATACTCAGACAATAGACATACTATAGTCGCACACTCAGACAATAGTCAGACTATTACTCAGACTATACTCAATTATAATAGTAGTCAGACTATACATATACTCAGGCTATAGTCATATTATCAGACAAAGTCATTTGCCATATACTCAGACATTAGTCTTATAATCAGACAATAGTCTGATTCAGACTGAAGTTATATTTATCAGACAATAGCCTATTGTCGTATACTACGACTATAGTCATATACTCAGACAATAGTCAGACTATTGTCATATACTCAGACTATTATCATATACTCAGACAATAGTCAAGCTATTGTCGTTTACTCAGGCAATAGTCAGACTGTTGTCATATACGTATACTATATTCATATACTCAGACAATAGTCAGCCCAAAGACTCTATAACATAAATATGTTCCACTTTCATACATTTATTTACTCTAATTCGGAAGCAACTAATAGCGACGATTATGTAATGAAAGAAAGCTAAGACACACACAAGTACTAATAAAATGTATGCTTGAAATCTTCATTCCTCAATAAATGAATTGACTCCTTTTAAACTCTGTCCGATTGCATTTTGCTGCTACATACAGCCACTATAAGCTGATGGCATGCATAAAAATTGTTTTTAAATGTTAACAAGAAAAAATTATTATAGTAAAATGTTGAAAAAGAAAAAACAAAGAATTTTAAAAGGTCAAAACGACCTTATGATAAGCTACCACTCAGGTAAATCTGGAACCATATTAAAAATTTGAAATTTTCCCAAAATTTACGCAAACTTTTTATCGCAAAATTTTCGATAGAAAATTTTTTTTAGCGCAAAATTCTCTATAGAAAAATTTTTTTATCGCAAAATTCTCTATAGAAAAATTTTTTTATTGCAAAATTTTCTATAGAAAAATTTTTTTATCGCAAAATTTTCTATAGAAAAATTTTTTTATCGCAAAATTTTCTATAGAAAAATTTTTTTATCGCAAAATTTTCTATAGAAAAATTTTTTTATCGCAAAATTTTTTATAGAAAAATTTTTTTATCGCAAAATTTTCTATAGAAAAATTTTTTTATCGCAAAATTTTCTATAGAAAAATTTTTTATCGCAAAATTTTCTATAGAAAAATTTTTTTATCGCAAAATTTTCTATAGAAAAATTTTTTTATCGCAAAATTTTCTATAGAAAAATTTTTTTATCGCAAAATTTTCTATAGAAAAATTTTTTTATCGCAAAATTTTCTATAGAAAATTTTTTTTATCGCAAAATTTTCTATAGAAATTTTTTTTATCGCAAAATTTTCTATAGAAAAATTTTTTTATCGCAAAATTTTCTATAGAAAATATTTTTATCGCGAAGTTTTCTACAGAAAATTTTTTTTTCGCAAAATTTTCTACAGAAAAATTTTTTTTCGCCAAATTTTCTACAGAAAAATTTTTTTTCCGAAAAATTTTCTATAGAAAATTTTTTTTACTGAAAAGTTTTCTATAGAAAATTTTTTTTACTAAAAAATTTTCAATAGAAAATTTTTTTTACCGAAAAATTTTCTATAGAAATTTTTTTTTACCGAAAAATTTTCTATAGAAAGTTTTTCGGTAAAAAAAATTTTCTATAGAAAATTTTTTTTACCGAAAAACTTTCTATAGAAAATTTTTTTTACCGAAAAATTTTCTATAGAAAATTTTTTATATCGAAAAATTTTCTATAGAAATTTATTTTTATCGAAAAATTTTCTATAGAAAATTTTTTTTACCGAAAAATTTTCTATATTAGATTTTTTTTACCGAAAAATTTTCTGTAGAAAATTTTTTTTACCAAAAATTTTCTATAGAAAATTTTTTTTACCGAAAAATTTTCTATAGAAAATTTTTTTTACCGAAAAATTTTCTATAGAAAATTTTTTTTACCGAAAAATTTTCTATAGAAAATTTTTTTTACCGAAAAATTTTCTATAGAAAATTTTTTTTACCGAAAAATTTTCTATAGAAAATTTTTTTTACCGAAAAATTTTCTGTAGAAAATTTTTTTACCGAAAAATATTCTATAGAAAATTTTTTTTACCGAAAAATTTTCTATAGAAAATTTTTTTTACCGAAAAATTTTCTATAGAAAATTTTTTTTACCGAAAAATTTTCTATAGAAAATTTTTTTTACCGAAAAATTTTCTATAGAAAATTTTTTTTACCGAAAAATTTTCTATAGAAAATTTTTTTTACCGAAAAATTTTCTATAGAAAATTTTTTTTACCGAAAAATTTTCTATAGAATTTTTTTTTTTACCGAAAAATTTTCTATAGAAATTTTTTTTACCGAAAAATTTTCTATAGAATTTTTTTTTTTACCGAAAAATTTTCTATAGAAATTTTTTTTTCTAGAAATTTCTTTTTATCGAAAAATTTTCTATAGAACATTTTTTTTATCGAAAAATTTTCTATAGAACATTTTTTTTAACGAAAAATTTTCTATAGAAAATTTTTTTTATCGAAAAATTTTCCATAGAAAATTGTTTTTATCGAAAAATTTTCCATAGAAAATTTTTTTATCGAAAAATTTTCCATAGAAAATTTTTTTTATCGAAAAATTTTCTATAGAAAATATTTCAATCAAAAAATTTCCTATAGAAATTTTTTTTTATCGAAAAATTTTCTTTACAAAAATTGGATCTTATTAGACCATCTTTTCTATGAGTTGCAAACATTGTCGCAAGCTCGTAATACCTTACTATGGTTTTGTAGGGTGTGAAAGTGACAAACATGCTAAAAAATATCTACATATTTTTTAAAATTTAAACCTTAACGTACGCACTATATTCATAATATATAACTCCGCAATGTTTATTAGGGCGGGTCCATGTATTCAAGAAAAATTTTTTTCAAGATTAAAGAAATCGTGATAGTTTTGAATGAGTCTTTGAAAATGCTAACATCTAAACACGACTTTTCATTTCATCTAAAAGAAGAAACTCGAATCTTACTAACTGAGTAGAGCGACAAAAACCACGTCCACCCTCGACAAGAAGGCTTATGAGCTTTTTTTGTAAAGAGAACCAACACTCAGGCAAATTCTGTCTATGAAATTGTATATATTGTCGTTAATTTCTTTGGAAAGGGGCTATAAGAGAGGCGAAAGACATTGAAAAGGAGGGAAGTTGCGCCACCGAAACATCCGCTTAATACTGGGAGCTTAGGTTGGTTTACTTAGCGTTGTTTTACTCCTACTTATATAGGAAAAGTAAACTGTCATTCATCCGACGAATTCCTCATCCATGTATGGGAAGCAATCCCTTATCCGTCCTACGGACACGTCCTCTAGGGGTTACAGTTCCTCCCAGCGATTGGCAGAATCTAAAGGAAAATTAAAAAAAAAATATCTGCAAAAAGCAATGATAAAGTTTTCGAGTTATTACGTCATTATCATTCATAAGACGGGGTTTATCATACATGTATATAAAGATATCCACCACCTGTGAACACGTCCTCTAGGGGCTATTGTTTCTTCCGAGAACTGACAGGATATTTGAAAAAATATATATATCCAAAGGTATTTGAATCTTAAATGAATGAAATAGTTTTCGAGTTATTGCGATTTCCTTAAAATTTCGGCTCCTTGGCGAAATACTTACAGATCTTAAGTTCTGACTTCATTATTACTAAAAATTCATACTAAAGTTTCAAAAATTGGTTATAATGAAAAGTAGGAAAAACCGAGCCACGCTAATGCTTAACGTTCCTGCCGTTGGCGGCATAAAAGTCAAAGCACGTTTGTGCTTTTATTTCAGGTGTAGCAAAAGATCTTTAGGGGGGATATTTCTGTGTTAAGATTTTTTTCCCTCTCTCTTACTGATTTGCTATTCCAGCGATGAATAAAATAAATTTGCATAAAATTTATAGTGATTTTTGATGTAAAAAGTCAAACAAGCGGCAGATTTAAAGTGATTCATATTTCGCTGTTTTATTTTTTTTTTTTTTTTTGCGTTTATTGTTCCTACTTCCCTCTGCCATTAAGTATTTTACTCGTTCCGTTCACTTTTTTTTCGTTTGTACTTATATGATATTTCTTTAACTATGAGTGATTTACATACAGTCGTCGGTCATAAAATAAATAAAAATTGCACAAATAAAAATTTAAATGCAAACGGCTAAAGTTATTGCCTCGAAATTCAAACAACTCATCATCAACATCATCATCATTTTTGATTCATAATTCTTTCTTGGTTTTCTCGGCTTTGAATACTTCAAGTGACATAAATAAATAAATGACAAGAAGTTTTTTTTTTTTGTTCAGATGAAGATACAAAAAACTGAAATATGAACTGTATTGATGTCGTTTGCTTGATGATATTTGGTTTTCCATTTCATGAAATCATCAGCCAATAAAGTTAACGAAAAAAAACAACATTTGTCAAGTGATTTTTATTAAGTTGAAATGTCAGATAAAAGGTGAATACACTAAGACTTTTAAGAGAAGTTGGTGTTCATTAAAGTTTTTTATAAAAAAGTTTAAGATCGCGATAGACTTCTGTAGAAAAGTTGTCGATATTCAGGCTTGCTTCCCATATATGAATGAGGAACCCACCTTATGAATGAATGGTATGTAACCCTTTACATGTATGGGTGGTAGAAGAAAATTCAAATATTTTTCAGGCAGCCAACATGTTGTATTGGTCATACTTTAAATAAACCTCCTGCTTCCAGTATTATGCATCCAGAGCTATGGAGTTTTGGATCTGCAGTCAGGGTTAAACTTTAGACTTGTTTGTTGGTTAGATATGTCGACGATTCAGTCCGTATCTTGCCGTTCCCACGTTACAGGGGTCGCAACTTAAGGTCACTGTAGTCTCAGCTCCCGATCAGACTCGGACGAGATCTCTGGCTGCAGTAGCAAGGGAAAGTTTAAAGAATCTGATTCTGGAAAAATCAAATATCTTTCAGAAAGCAAACATGTTGTATGGGTCATATTTTAAATAAACCTCCCGCTTCCAGTATTAAGCGTCCAGAGCTATGGAGTTTTGGATCTGCAGTCAGGGTTAAACTTAAGACTGGTTTGTTGGTTAGATATGTCGACGACTTAGTCCGTATCTTGTCGTTTCCACGTAACAGGGGTCGCAACTTGAGGTCACTGTAGTCTCAGCTCCCGATCAGACTCGGACGAGATCTCTGGCTGCAGTAGCAAGGGAAAGTTTAAAGAATCTGATTCTGGAAAAATCAAATATCTTTCAGAAAGCAAACATGTTGTATGGGTCATACTTTAAATAAACCTCCCGCTTCCAGTATTAAGCTTCCAGAGCTATGGAGTTTTGGATCTGCAGTCAGGGTTAAACGTCAAACTGGTTTGTTGGTTAGATATGACGACGACTCAGTCCGTATCTTGTCGTTCCCACGTTACAGGGGACATTCATTTCCCCAGTCTATTGGTATTGAAATGAAAAATTCAAATAATATTAAACGGAACGAGACTCAGTTCCCTGCCAGACTCGGACGAAATCTCTGGCTGCAGTAGTTGGAGAGAGTATTAAGATTTTGATTCTTGGCTCCTCATTATCTGTGACATGGGTAATGGTAACTCTGCAGGACGCAGTGCTGACTTCACTGCTACAGAATTTGGAAACTTTGCTTTTACGGTACATATTAGAGCCAGTTAATTTATTAGACAAAGGGGCTTGTTTTAGACAACAATGTGGACATACTCTAATAGGATCCACAAATACTGACTAACTCGAAGAAGTTGGGGGACTCATCGAACTTTTTGACTTGCTATCTGATTACAACTGGGTCCACTTAGATCATGGCGGAAGTTTTGCTCGATTCTTTGTCGAAGCTTGAGTTCATTGTTATCTCAGTTCATGTTGTATTGGTCATACTTTAAATAAACCTCCCGCTTCCAGTATTAAGAGTCCGGTGCTGTGGAGTTTTCGATCTGCAGTCGGGATTAAACGTTAGACTAGTTTGTTGGTTAGATATATAAACAACTCAGCCCGTATCTTGGAGTTCCCACGTTACAGGTGACTTTCTTTCCTCCACACTAGTGGGATTCAAATGAAAAATTCAAATATTATTAAACCGAACGAGACTCAGTTCCCGGCCAGACTCGAACGAAATCTCTGGCTGCAGGAGTTAGAAAGAGTATTAAGATTTTGATTCTTGTCTCCTTATTATCTCTGACATGAGTAATATTAACTCGTCAGGACGCAGTGCTGACTTCACCGCTACAACATTTAAAAAACTTTGCTTTTACAGTAGACGTTAGAGCGGTTTAATTTACTAGACAAACGGGCTCTTTTAGACAACAATGTGGACATACTCTAATAGGATCCACAAATACCGACTAACTTGCAGAGTTTGGGTTACTCATAGAACGTTTTGGCTGACTCTCCGATTACAACTGGGCCATTCAGATCATGGCAGAAGTTTTGTTCGATTCTTAGTTAAAATTTTATATTACTGTTATCTCTGTTTCCGACCAGACTCGAACGAGATCTCTAGCTGCAGTAGTTAGGGAAAGTTTAAAGAATCTGTTTCTGGGCTCCTTATTATCTCAGAAAGATGAACTACTTGGCAGGAGAATCTGACTCTAAACGTCTCATCATCTCCTTCATAGAATTTGTAAAGCTCTAGCCGAACTAAAGAAGATAAAGCGTAGAGAAGAGCCTAGAGCTCTTTGGCCTATCTCAAAAAGGCTGCAGTAGTTTGGTCGTAACTTAGTCGCAACTTAAGGTCACTGTTATCTCAGTTCCCGACCAACTTAGGACTCTAGACGTCTCATCATCTCCTCCACAGAATTTGCAAACCTCTAGCCGAACTAAAGAAGATAAAGCGTAGAGAAGAGCCTAGAGCTCTTTGGCCTATCACCAAAAGACTGCAGTAGTTTGGTCGCAACTTCGTCTCAACTTAAGGTCACTGTTATCTCAGTTCCCGACCAACTTCGGACGAGATCTCTGGCTGCAGTAGTTAAGAAGATTTTAAAGAATCTGACTCTGAGCTCCTCATTATCTAGACGCCTTATCATCTCCTCTATAGAATTTGTAAAACTCTAGCCGAACTAAAGAAGATAAAGCGTAGAGAAGAACCAAGAGCTCTTTGGCCTATCTCAAAAAGGCTGCAGTAGTTAGATCGCAACTTGAGGTCACTGTTATATCAGTTCCCGACCAGACTCGGACGAGATCTCTGGCTACAGTAGTTAAGAAGAGTTTTAAGAATCTGACTCTGAGCTCCTCATTATCTCGGAAATGACAAATGTTAGTTCAGCCGAACGATGTGATGACTGCACCGATACAGATTTTGGCAGTCTCTGCCTTGGGAGGGCATGAAAGAACAGGTTTACTAGACCCATGGACTCTTTAAAACAATAGTTTGGATATGCTCCAATAGGAATGACAAGTACTTAGTAACTTGGAGGTGCGACTCGTCGGATGTTTTCGCTGAGAATCTAACTCAGATCATGACGGATGCCTCGCACTATACTGAGTTGTAACTTGAGGCCGCTATGATTTCAGCTTCCGGCCAGACTCAGAAAAGACCTTAGGCTGTAGTAGTGAGGAAGAGTATAAAGAATCTGACTCTAAACATCTCATCATCCTCTCGTCCACAGAATTTGTAAAACTGTAGCTAAACTAAAGGGCTATCTCAAAAAATCTACAGTAGTTAGGGAGAGATAGAAGAATCTGATATCTCGAAAGCACAAATGTTATCTCGAAAGCGACAACTGTTAAGTATGTTGGAAGGATAGGAGACTCATTTGAAGGTTTGACTGATAATCTTAATACTACTTGGGCGGCTGAGTTACAAGATAAGTCAATGTTATCTTAGCTCCCGACCCAGTTGTTGTTACAGCGATATTATTGGTATTATCGTAAAATGACAGTCCTTGGCAGAAATTTTAAGATTTAAGAGCCGTTCAGGTACGAAGAACCGACCACAGTGGGAACGACCATGTTTTGCTGAGATCCCTGACTGAAGTAGTCAGGGAAAGTGAAAAAAACTGTCTCTGGATTCCTCATCATTTCAGAAACTTAGAATAAAGCTAACATTGTCAGTAAGACCGTAAAGGTTTACGAGTTTTCTTCTGGCTCCCAGGGTGCTTTGTATGGAAGCTATTTCAACGGATTGGCCAATTAATGGAACCCTAGGCTGATGTATAATTCGACAGTGCTCGTTTGCTTGTCGAGTCCAGTGTAAACGTGGTTTAAGTTAATGTTCCATGTCTACATGTAAACAATAGCCCAAGACATCCATAGAAAAGCTGGCATCTACCAGAGTTTTCTATAGAAAAGTTGGCGATCGCCTTAGTTTTCTATAGAAAAGCTGGCGATCGTCTTAGTTTTCTATAGAAAAGTTGGCGATCGTCTTGGTTTTCTATAGAAAAGTTGGCGATCGCCTTAGTTTTCTATAGAAAAGTTGGCGATCGCCTTAGTTTTCTATAGAAAAGTTGGCGATCACCTTAGTTTTCTATAGAAAAGTTTGCGATCACCTTAGTTTTCTATAGAAAAGTTGGCGATCGCCTTAGTTTTCTATAGAAAAGTTGGCGATCGCCTTAGTTTTCTATAGAAAAGTTGGCGATCGCCTTAGTTTTCTGTAGAAAAGTTGGCGATCGCCTTAGTTTTCTATAGAAAAATTGGAGATCGCCTTAGTTTTCTATAGAAAAGTTGGAGATCGCCTTAGTTTTCTATAGAAAAGTAATCTATTTTTAGAGTTTTCTTTAGAATAGTTGACGATCTCCTTAAGTTTTTTGTTTTAGAAATATTGGTGATAGTGTTAAGTTTTCTTGTTTAGGTCTTCTCTACTTGCTGGTTAGTTGTGAACTAATCCAACATGATCCAACTATAATATCACGAAACTTGTTTACTTGCAACATATTTGTGTATAAGAGATCTTTTGTTTTCCAATATACCAATTTACAAGGAAAATCTCAATTTTTGTTGTGAACATAATGATCTTTCATTTTACTCTCCACTCATATTTTCTCTTGCCTTCTTCAAACATAATTTTCTTAATGAATGCATTTTCCAACTACAAAATTCCAGCTGGAAAAGATACAGATATTTATGTATCTGAAGGTTTTTTCCATTTGTGCAACTGATCGTGCATTGATCGTCTGTATGCTGGTATAGAGCAAAAATATAGTTTCACTGGAATTTCTGGTATGCGGGTACAAAAGTGGCATTTACTCATAAAATAAACAAGAAATCTGAGCAAAAATAAAGATCTCTAGATGGTCAATGGAACCATCAAGTAAACAAACTGCAGCTACAAGCAAAACAAAATTAATAATCATGAACTGAAAACGAAAAAGAGGAGAAATAAAGAAAAATATATATATAAAAAAAAAAACACTTGATGATCAAGAAAACAAAAATAGCTGCAACAACAACTTAAATAATAGCAATAACAATAACAATAATTAAGCAACACAAAAATGCAGATACACAACAATGCACATTAAAGATACAGATACTCGTACATCCAGATTCACAGATCGAGATAATAAAAGTATAATAATTTTGCAAATAAATACGAGTGAGAAGGTTTTGTTGTATATACTAAATCTTGGTTATGTTTCTATTGTATGTTTTCATATGGAAAAGTAAGCGATAGTCTTAGTTTTCTATGGAAAAGTTGACGATCGTCTTAGTTTTCTTTAGGAAAGTAAACGATCGTTTTAATTTTCTACTAAAAAATTGACGATCGTCTTAGTTTTCTATAGAAAAGTTGACGATTGTCTTAGTTTTCTATAGTAAAGTTGGCGATCGTTTTAGTTTTCTATAGAAAAGTAAACGATCGTCTTAGTTTTCTATAGAAAAGTTGACGATCGTCTTAGTTTTCTATAGAAAAGTTGTCAATCGTCTTAGTTTTCTATAGAAAAGTTGACGATCGTCTTAGTTTTCTATAGAAAAGTTGACGATCGTCTTAGTTTTTTATAGAAAAGTTGACGATCGTCTTCGTTTTCTATAAAAAGTTGACGATCGATATAGTTTTCTATAGAAAAGTTGACGATCGTCTTAGTTGTCTATATAAAAGCTGACGATCGTCTTAGTTTTCTATAGAAAAATTGCAGATCTTCTTAGTTTTCTATAGAAAAGTTGACGATCGTCTTAGTTTTTTATAGAAAAGTTTACGATCGTCTTAGTTTTCTATGGAAAAGTCGAAGATCATCTAATTTTTATATGAAAAAGTTGACGATCGTCTTAGTTTTCTATAGAAAAGTTGACGATCGTCTAAGTTTTCTAAAGAAAATTTGAAGATCGTCTTAGTTTGCCATAGGAAAATTGAAGATCGTTTTAATTTTATATAGAAAAGTTAAAGATCGTCTTAGTTTTCTATGGAAATGATGACGATCGTCTTAGTTTTCTATAGAACACTTGACGATCGTCTTAGTTTTCTATAGAAAACTTGACGATCGTCTTAGTTTTCTATAGAAAACTTGACGATCGTCTTAGTTTTCTATAGAAAACTTGAGGATCGTCTTAGTTTTCTATAGAAAATTTGACGATCTATAGAAAACTTGACGATCGTCTTAGTTTTCTATAGAAAACTTGACGATCGTCTTAGTTTTCTATAGAAAACTTGACGATCGTCTTAGTTTTCTATAGAAAACTTGACGATCGTCTTAGTTTTCTATAGAAAACTTGACGATCGTCTTAGTTTTCTATAGAAAACTTGACGATCGTCTTAGTTTTCTATAGAAAACTTGACGATCGTCTTAGTTTTCTATAGAAAACTTGACGATCGTCTTAGTTTTCTATAGAAAACTTGACGATCGTCTTAGTTTTCTACAGAAAACTTGACGATTTTCTTAGTTTTCTATAGAAAACTTGACGATTGTTTTAGTTTTCTATAGAAAACTTAACGATCGTCTTAGTTTTCTATAGAAAACTTGACGATCATCTTAGTTTTCTATAGAAAACTTTACGATCGTCTTAGTTTTCTATAGAAAACTTTACGATCGTCTTAGTTTTCCATAGGAAAGTTGACGAACGTCTTAGTTTTCTATAGAAAACTTGACGATCGTCTTAGTTTTCTATAGAAAACTTGGCGATCGTCTTAGTTTTCTATAAAAAACTTGACGATCGTCTTAGTTTTCTATATAAAACTTGACGATCGTCTTAGTTTTCTATAGAAAACTTGACGATCGTCTTAGTTTTCTATAGAAAACTTGACGATCGTCTTAGTTTTCTATAGAAAACTTGACGATTGTCTTAGTTTTCTATAGAAAACTTGACGATAGTCTTAGTTTTCTATAGAAAACTTGACGATCGTCTTAGTTTTCTATAGAAAACCTGACGATCGTCTTAGTTTTCTATAGAAAACCTGACGATTTTCTTAGTTTTCTATAGAAAACTTGACGATTTTCTTAGTTTTCTATAGAAAACTTAACGATCGTCTTAGTTTTCTATAGAAAACTTGACGATCATCTTAGTTTTCTATAGAAAACCTCCCAAATATAAAAAAAAAACTTGACGATCGTCTTAGTTTTCTATAGACAACTTGACGATCGTCTTAGTTTTTTTATAGAAAACTTGGCGATCGCCTTAATTTTATATATAAAATTTAAGTTGGTATTAAAATTTCAATTTTCCATTTATATATAAAATGTGGTTTTCTCATATTTATCTGTCAGTCGTAAGTACTTCTACTCGTGTCTATTTGATTTCAATATAAGTTTTTGTTTTAACTATTTAATTTTTTTTTCTCCTCCTTTTATTCCTATAGTAGTTTTTAGTTTTTATATTGAAATCTATTGAAAAGTCAATAACTCATTGTTTAGAGTGATTTTGAATACTATTGTTCATCTAACATTCCTCGGGGGATACTAGTATCTCGTATCTATATGTTGATAGATACTTGTACTTGGCTTTGCTACACATTCGATTTACTTTTGTTGAGATATTTATTTTTTCAATTTTATTTATTCAAATACTGGATTTATCCACTTGATGTGATTGGAGTTCATTTATTGTTGCTGTTTACTTAAATATATTTTTTTTTACTATTATTCGTCATTGTATCCTTTAGTTTTTCTAATTCCAAAGTGCATTCCGCAATGAATAGTTTTTCTCATTATTTTTTTCTTTCATATGAATTGATTGTAGTTCCCTACATGGGATAGAAAGAGTGTAGGAAAAGTTTGGGTTAGAAATTTCAATCGTAGATTCTTCTTCGTCCATTTTTGAAGCATAGATCCTAAAAAAAGCATAGATCACAAGGAATGCTCATAAAAGCGCACATTTTACATAAGAAAACATACATTTCTCTCAAAACATCAAAGGCAAACTTCGTATGTTAGGGTTCAATGACAGAATATTCAATATCTTATCTTATATTATAATATTTATTGTATATACTTTTTTCTTTAAATATTTCTTCATTTCAAGTTTTTCCCTCGCCTTGACTCAAAAATTATGACATGGAAAATTCTTATTAATTTTTCCGAAATATTTTCTTTTATCCTTTTCATCCATGTTATAACAGAAGGTTTTCCGAATTCTTTCCCATCAGCTTAAGATATTAATTTCCACTCAAAAGAATTCATAACGTTTTTATTTTAATAAATATGAATTTCCACTTAAATTTAAAGAGAATTTTCCCCGAAATATGAATTTAAAATGAAAACTTTTGGTCAAATTTAATTGTAAATGAAAGTATGTGTGTAAGTATGTGTTTCATTATTTTAAATAAAACTTCAAAATTCTTTCATAAATATTTGAAAAAAAAAAAATATTAAACGAAATGCGGGTTCTAATGCTTGAGCTGTAGCTATAAATTGTGCAAAATTTGTTTTGGGTTTTCACTTTGTTCTACAAATGTGGAAGAGTGTTTAGTAAATTGGGTTTGCAATTAGCTGCTGGGATACGAGGATATTCCAGTTTCCTATCAAAATAGAAATTTTTCCAAAATGTTCTTACTTTTATAAGAAATTTTTCAAAAATTTCCTATTTTTATGGGAAATTTTTCAAAAATTTCCTAGTTTTATAGGAAATTTTTCAAAAATTTCCTATTTTTATAGGAAATTTTTCAAAAATTTTTTTATAGGAAATTTTTCAAAAATTTCCTATTTTTATAGGAAATTTTTCAAAAATTTCCTATTTTTATAGGAAATTTTTCAAAAATTTCCTATTTTTATAGGAAATTTTTCAAAAATTTCCTATTTTTATAGGAAATTTTTCAAAAATTTCCTATTTTTATAGGAAATTTTTCAAAAATTTCCTATTTTTATAGGAAATTTTTCAAAAATTTCCTATTTTTATAGGAAATTTTTCAAAAATTTCCTATTTTTATAGGAAATTTTTCAAAAATTTCCTATTTTTATAGGAAATTTTTCAAAAATTTCCTATTTTTATAGGAAATTTTTCAAAAATTTCCTATTTTTATAGGAAATTTTTCAAAAATTTCCTATTTTTATAGGAAATTTTTCAAAAATTTCCTATTTTTATAGGAAATTTCCTATTTTTATAGGAAATTTTTCAAAAATTTCCTATTTTTATAGGAAATTTTTCAAAAATTTCCTATTTTTATAGGAAATTTTTCAAAAATTTCCTATTTTTATAGGAAATTTTTCAAAAATTTCCTATTTTTATAGGAAATTTTTCAAAAATTTCCTATTTTTATAGGAAATTTTTCAAAAATTTCCTATTTTTATAGGAAATTTTTCAAAAATTTCCTATTTTTATAGGAAATTTTTCAAAAATTTCCTATTTTTATAGGAAATTTTTCAAAAATTTCCTATTTTTATAGGAAATTTTTCAAAAATTTCCTATTTTTATAGGAAATTTTTCAAAAATTTCCTATTTTTATAGGAAATTTTTCAAAAATTTCCTATTTTTATAGGAAATTTTTCAAAAATTTCCTATTTTTATAGGAAATTTTTCAAAAATTTCCTATTTTTATAGGAAATTTTTCAAAAATTTCCTATTTTTATAGGAAATTTTTCAAAAATTTCCTATTTTTATAGGAAATTTTTCAAAAATTTCCTATTTTTATAGGAAATTTTTCAAAAATTTCCTATTTTTATAGGAAATTTTTCAAAAATTTCCTATTTTTATAGGAAATTTTTCAAAAATTTCCTATTTTTATAGGAAATTTTTCAAAAATTTCCTATTTTTATAGGAAATTTTTCAAAAATTTCCTATTTTTATAGGAAATTTTTCAAAAATTTCCTATTTTTATAGGAAATTTTTCAAAAATTTCCTATTTTTATAGGAAATTTTTCAAAAATTTCCTATTTTTATAGGAAATTTTTCAAAAATTTCCTATTTTTATAGGAAATTTTTCAAAAATTTCCTATTTTTATAGGAAATTTTTCAAAAATTTCCTATTTTTATAGGAAATTTTTCAAAAATTTCCTATTTTTATAGGAAATTTTTCAAAAATTTCCTATTTTTATAGGAAATTTTTCAAAAATTTCCTATTTTTATAGGAAATTTTTCAAAAATTTCCTATTTTTATAGGAAATTTTTCAAAAATTTCCTATTTTTATAGGAAATTTTTCAAAAATTTCCTATTTTTATAGGAAATTTTTCAAAAATTTCCTATTTTTATAGGAAATTTTACAAAAATTTCCTATTTTTATAGAAAATTTTTCAAAAATTTCCTATTTTAATTGGAAATTTTTCAAAAATTTCCTATTTTAATTGGAAATTTTTCAAAAATTTCCTATGTTTATAGGAAAATTTTCAAAAATTTCCTATTTTTATAGGAAATTTTTCAAAAATTTCCCATTTTTATAGAAAATTTTTCAAAAGTTTCCTATTTTTATAGGAAATTTTTCAAAAATTTCCTATTTTTATAGGAAATTTTTCAAAAATTTCCTATTTTTATAGGAAATTTTTCAAAAATTTCCTATTTTTATAGGAAATTTTTCAAAAATTTCCTATTTTTATAGGAAATTTTTCAAAAATTTCCTATTTTTATAGGAAATTTTTCAAAAATTTCCTATTTTTATAGGAAATTTTTCAAAAATTTCCTATTTTTATAGGAAATTTTTCAAAAATTTCCTATTTTTATAGAAAATTTGTCAAAAATTTCCTATTTTAATTGGAAATTTTTCAAAAATTTCCTATTTTTATAGAAAATTTGTCAAAAATTTCCTATTTTAATTGGAAATTTTTCAAAAATTTCCTATGTTTATAGGAAAATTTTCAAAAATTTCCTATTTTTATAGGAAATTTTTCAAAAATTTCCCATTTTTATAGAAAATTTTTCAAAAGTTTCCTATTTTTATAGGAAATTTTTCAAAAATTTCCTATTTTTATAGGAAATTTTTCAAAAATTTCCTATTTTTATAGGAAATTTTTCAAAAATTTCCTATTTTTATAGGAAATTTTTCAAAAATTTCCTATTTTTATAGGAAATTTTTCAAAAATTTCCTATTTTTATAGGAAATTTTTCAAAAATTTCCTATTTTTATAGGAAATTTTTCAAAAATTTCCTATTTTTATAGGAAATTTTTCAAAAATTTCCTATTTTTATAGGAAATTTTTCAAAAATTTCCTATTTTTATAGGAAATTTTTCAAAAATTTCCTATTTTTATAGGAAATTTTTCAAAAATTTCCTATTTTTATAGGAAATTTTTCAAAAATTTCCTATTTTTATAGGAAATTTTTCAAAAATTTCCTATTTTTATAGGAAATTTTTCAAAAATTTCCTATTTTTATAGGAAATTTTTCAAAAATTTCCTATTTTTATAGGAAATTTTTCAAAAATTTCCTATTTTTATAGGAAATTTTTCAAAAATTTCCTATTTTTATAGGAAATTTTTCAAAAATTTCCTATTTTTATAGGAAATTTTTCAAAAATTTCCTATTTTTATAGGAAATTTTTCAAAAATTTCCTATTTTTATAGGAAATTTTTCAAAAATTTCCTATTTTTATAGGAAATTTTTCAAAAATTTCCTATTTTTATAGGAAATTTTTCAAAAATTTCCTATTTTTATAGGAAATTTTTCAAAAATTTCCTATTTTTATAGGAAATTTTTCAAAAATTTCCTATTTTTATAGGAAATTTTACAAAAATTTCCTATTTTTATAGGAAATTTTTCAAAAATTTCCTATTTTTATAGGAAATTTTTCAAAAATTTCCTATTTTTATAGGAAATTTTTCAAAAATTTCCTATTTTTATAGGAAATTTTTCAAAAATTTCCCATTTTTATAGGAAATTTTTCAAAAATTTCCCATTTTTATAGGAAATTTTTCAAAAATTTCCTATTTTTATAGGAAATTTCTCAAAAATTTCCTATTTTTATAGGTGTTTGTAAGTTTTAAAAACGAACTAGAATAATCATACTGCTTCTTGCTTATCACTGCATTCGCAGCTGAAGTTTGTTGCAGTTGATTTTATAACTGTTAGACAACAGTGTTGGTTGAGTGACTGCTCATTATTGTTCACCGTGTGAACAATAGGAAATTTTTCAAAAATTTCCTATTTTTATAGGAAATTTTTCAAAAATTTCCTATTTTTATAGGAAATTTTTCAAAAATTTCCTATTTTTATAGGAAATTTTTCAAAAATTTCCTATTTTTATAGGAAATTTTTCAAAAATTTCCTATTTTTATAGGAAATTTTTCAAAAATTTCCTATTTTTATAGGAAATTTTTCAAAAATTTCCTATTTTTATAGGAAATTTTTCAAAAATTTCCTATTTTTATAGGAAATTTTTCAAAAATTTCCTATTTTTATAGGAAATTTTTCAAAAATTTCCTATTTTTATAGGAAATTTTTCAAAAATTTCCTATTTTTATAGGAAATTTTTCAAAAATTTCCTATTTTTATAGGAAATTTTTCAAAAATTTCCTATTTTTATAGGAAATTTTTCAAAAATTTCCTATTTTTATAGGAAATTTTTCAAAAATTTCCTATTTTTATAGGAAATTTTTCAAAAATTTCCTATTTTTATAGGAAATTTTTCAAAAATTTCCTATTTTTATAGGAAATTTTTCAAAAATTTCCTATTTTTATAGGAAATTTTTCAAAAATTTCCTATTTTTATAGGAAATTTTTCAAAAATTTCCTATTTTTATAGGAAATTTTTCAAAAATTTCCTATTTTTATAGGAAAATTTTCAAAAATTTCCTATTTTTATAGGAAATTTTTCAAAAATTTCCTATTTTTATAGGAAATTTTTCAAAAATTTCCTATTTTTATAGGAAATTTTTCAAAAATTTCCTATTTTTATAGGAAATTTTTCAAAAATTTCCTATTTTTATAGGAAATTTTCCAAAAATTTCCTACTTTTATAGGAAATTTTTCAAAAATTTCCTATTTTTATAGGAAATTTTTCAAAAATTTCCTATTTTTATAGGAAATTTTTCAAAAATTTCCTATTTTTATAGGAAATTTTTCAAAAATTTCCTATTTTTATAGGAAATTTTTCAAAAATTTCCTATTTTTATAGGAAATTTTTCAAAAATTTCCTATTTTATTAGGATTTTTTTCAAAAATTTCCTATTTTATTAGGATTTTTTTCAAAAATTTTTTATTTTTATAGGAAATTTATTTCGATTATGAATTCGACCCTCATTCTTTTGCCTTAAACCTACATATGCATAAATGAGATGTGCATTTCTATTGTATAGGGATGTATGTATGAAGGATAGAGGAAGAATCCTTATTTTTATGTAAACATGTGTAAATGTATATTTTGAATGTATTTTCGTTTAATATTTTACAAATTTTATTCTAACATTTTGCAATGTGGTCGTCCTGATACTAGATGTTAGATGACGATGGTGTTGGTGGTGTTGGTAATAGTAGTGGTGATGGCAGTTGTAGTGGTTGTAAATTCTTCCTGTAAAAGTGGCAGCGTAAATAAGTGTTAATGAGTCGTAATTGTTAAGAGGCACGTACGAATATTTTCCTTTTTCTATATTTTTTTTTTTTGTTTTTTGTTTTTTTACACATAATATTTTAGATTGTACAACTGACTTTGGTCTTAAACTATAAATTTTATTGAATAAATTTATGTGAAGATAAGTAAAAATACGATAGTTTCATATTTATGTTCATTTAATTCTGTTTGTATGTCGATTTTTGTTTGTGTTCTATTAATTTTCGGTCTCTGCGTATTTATGTTAGTGGGTTGCAAAAGCCGGCTATTTCTGTTATTTTAGTAGAATAAGAGAATATGCGGGTTTTAGTCTTTTTGGTAAACAAAATTAATTCTAAGCAATACAAAATTTGTGCTAATTTAGAATTTATTGTAAGTATATTTTTTAAGGGACTTTCTATAATTGATACCATAATTTACACCCAGCAGTTACCTTACAGTTGCCTTACGGTTGCCAATTTTCTTCTTTTCTATACAAAACTAAGCCTGTCGCCTATTTTTCTATAGAAACCTAAGGCGATCGCTAATTTTTTTTCTATAAAACTGATGATAGTTTTTCTTTAGTTAGAAATTTATCAAAAACTTATTGCTAATTTAAATTCTAGTGTTGAAACATTCAAAATTTCTTCTAATTAAATTTTCATACAAATTACAAACTATTTCAATCTGCATCTGTCCTTCCATTATATTTATCTACTATTTAGGTCTTTTAGTCTCAAGTAAAAATGTAAATTCTTCTTTCCACCAGCTCAAGTTCTTCTCTGCTTACACGAGCAGAGTAAGTAATTCGAATTGTGGACTGACTGTTCGAGTATAAATAATATTTGGTTCGTTAAAACAATAACATGCAACATCAAAAAACAACTTTACTGCAACTTACAACAACTGACTACTTACAACTCTCTAGTATCCTCGACTGTCGTTCGCTACAGCAGAAACATCAATTACTTCTTTTTCCTAGTTTTATGTCTTTAACTCTTAAGTTTTTTTTTTGCCATTTTGTTGCAGTTGTTTTCGGTTTATGGACCAGACATGGTTAAGTAAATACAAAAACCCCAACTTGTATGTTTTTAGTAGTTAAAACATTTTAAGTTATTTTTGCCGTGTATCTTGACAAAGAAATTCTAGATTTGCTTTAACTGTTTTGTGGTAGAACATTTAAGAAGCAGGATTTAGGCGTAAAGGGTGTGGCAGAAAGAGGGCAATCGCCAAGTTTTCTATAGAAAACTCAGACGATCGCCAAGTTTTCTATAGAAAACACAAGCGATCGCAAAGTTTTCTACAGAAACTCAAGCGATTGTCAAGTTTTCTATAGAAAACTCAGGCGATCGCCAAGTTTTCTATAGAAAACGCAGGCAATCGCCAAGTCTTCTATAGAAAATTTAGGCGATCGCCAAGTATTCTATAGAAAACACAGGCGATCGCTAAGTTTCCTATAAAAAACCCAGGCGATCGCCAAGTTTTCTAAAGAAAACACAGACGATCGCTAAGTTTTCTACAGAAACTCAGGCGATTGTCAAGTTTTCTATAGAAAACTCAGGCGATCGCCAAGTTTTCTATAGAAAACTAAGACGATCGCCAACTTTTCTATAGAAAACTAAGACGATCGTCAACTTTTCTATAGAAAACTAAGACGATCGTCAACTTTTCTATAGAAAACTAAGACGATCATCAACTTTTCTATAGAAAACTAAGACAATCGTACACTTTTCTATAGAAAACTAAGACGATCGTCAACTTTTCTATAGAAAACTAAGACGATCGTCAACTTTTCTATAGAAAACTAAGACGATCGTCAACTTTTCTATAGAAAACTAAGACGATCGTCAACTTTTCTATAGAAAACTAAGACGATCGTCAACTTTTCTATAGAAAACTAAGACGATCATCAACTTTTCTGTAGAAAACTAAGACGATCGTACACTTTTCTATAGAAAACTAAGACGATCGTCAACTTTTCTATAGAAAACTAAGACGATTGTCAACTTTTCTATAGAAAACTAAGACGATCATCAACTTTTCTGTAGAAAACTAAGACGATCGTACACTTTTCTATAGAAAACTAAGACGATCGTCAACTTTTCTATAAAAAACTAAGACGATCGTCAACTTTTCTATAGAAAACTAAGACGATCGTCAACTTTTCTATAGAAAACTAAGACGATCGTCAACTTTTCTATAGAAAACTAAGACGATCGTCAACTTTTCTATAGAAAACTAAGGCGATCGTCAACTTTTCTATAGAAAACTAAGATGATCGTCAACTTTTCTATAGAAAACTAAGACGATCGTCAACTTTTCTATAGAAAACTAAGACGATCTTCAACTTTTCTATAGAAAAATAAAAAGATCGTCAACTTTTCTATAGAAAACTAAGACATTCGTCAACTTTTCTATAGAAAACTAAGACGATCGTCAACTTTTCTATAGAAAACTAAGACGATCATCAACTTTTCTATATAACACAAAGACGATAGTCAACTTTTGTATTGAAAACTCTGACGAAGTTTTTTATAAAAATACGAAATTTTTAAAAAATTTGCTATAAAGATAAGAAATTTTTGAAAAATTTTCTATGAAAATAGGAAACTTTTGAAAAATTTCCCTATAAAAATAAGAAATTTTTGAAACATTTCCTATGAAAATAAGAAATTTTAGAAAAGTTTCCTATAAAAATAGGAAATTTTTGAAAAATTTTTCTATAAAGATAGGAAATTTTTGAAAAATTTTCTATAAAAATAAGAAAATTTTGAAAAATTTCCTATAAAAATAAGAAAATTTTGAAAAATTTCCTATAAAAATAAGAAATTTTTGAAAAAATTCCTATAAAAATAAGAATTTTTTGAAAAATTTCCTATAAAAATAAGAAATTTTTGAAAAATTTACTATAAAAATAATTTTTTGAAAAATTTCCTATTAAAATAAGGAATTTTTGACAAATGTCCTATGTTCTTTTAGTTTTCCACCTCTTTTCCCAACACCCTATTTGATTTATCTATTTTAATACCTGAACCAAAGCAAATTATTTTTAACTACTTTGCTACTCAACGCCATAGTCTTTGTAGTTTGTTACCACTCACTCACTCAATCGTTTGTCATTCGACCAACTTCATCTTAGTCTCAGCTCATTCTCAAGATGACTTAAAACAATTTAAATGGAGAAAACTACAAGCAAAAATACAAAAAAGCAACTGACAACTTCAACGACCAGCAGCGACAAACTGCATTAACTGAGAGTTGAGTGGTTTGTAGTTTAAGTACAAGTGTAGTAACTCTTTTATACCCTACACAACCTTTGAAAGAATGACCCTTTCCGAAATAGAGATTTCAACAAAATATCGAAGCGAATGTAATTGTATTTAAATTAAGTTCTCCACAACTATTACGTATTTAAGCAAAAATCACTGAACCTAATTTACTGGAATCCGCCCATATCTGACCAAAAAGCTACTGTCAAAAGTCCCCTTAATATTTCGAAAAACATAAAAAATCTCATAAATTTGTAAAAAAAAGTTTATGCTAGAATTTTGCACATACATAATAGATTGTTCGAAATTTGTGACTTATGTTTCAAATTTGAATTTCTTATAGGACCTATATAGGATCCACTGCCGGAGGAGATATAAGTATTTATAAATCTCGCAAAATTTAGAGAAAAACAACATTTTGATCAAATAAGTATCAGTATCCGATATTTATCAAGTTCAGATATTTGTAAAGGCATTAAGATATTTTTCTAATTTTAGAATTGCTCCACGAAGTAGTTAGGGTATCCAATAGTCGGTTTTGACCGACTATACTACATTCTTACTGGTTTCTTATGGTTTTCAGGTTTGAATTGTAGTTACTTGGAGTAAATCTTTTATATTTAGAGTATTTTTTTTTATCAAAAGTAATTAAACTGCAAACAAATTTAACTTGTAGATGTAAATCTGATCTTTTGCTGATTTAAAAGAAAATTTATGTAGATTTCTTAAAGCAATCGAGGCGTAATGTAAATGCTTCACAAAATGAGGTACTTACGTCTAAAGGGGCTCAATACCGTTCGAAATAGTAAATTAGAGAACCTGAGAAACCTGTATATCAGATTTATATTCTTAGATGGACTACCAAAATTATATTCTACAGGGTGACCCAGAAAGACCGAAGTGGTGTGAATTCCTTATAACTTTTTTATTATAATTTTTTTTTTTTCTTTTCTTTTCAGTATTTTGTAAAGAAGACTTGGATAATTTATAATGGAGCAATACACAATTGAACAACGTGCCCAAATTGTTGAAATTTACTTTTCAAATCAACGGTCCATTGTGTTGACTCAGCGTGCATACCGTCGTCAATTTAATGTGCGGGTTGCACCCTCTCAGTCAACAATAAACCGTCTGGTTGCAAATTTTCGAGAACAAGGAGCAGTAAGGAACTTTCCTGGTCCCGGCAGACACCGAACTGTCCACACGGCTGACAATATTCAAGTGGTACAGGAGAGTATTCGGGAGGATCCAGAAACATCAACCAGGAGACGTTCGTCACAACTGGGCCTCTCAAGAACGTCGCTGCAGCGAATTTTGCACGCCATAGGATTGTTTCCATACAAAATTCAACTTGTCCAAGAATTGAAACCAACAGATTACCAGCAACGACTTGACTATGCAATTTATTTCCAGCAAAAAGCACAAGAGAATCCAAATTTTATTCATAACTTAATAATGAGTGACGAAGCCCATTTTCAATTAAATGGGTTCGTTAACAAGCAAAACTGTAGGATATGGGCTACGGAAAATCCGAGAGTACTTCATCAACGACAATTGCACCCAGTTAAGTGTACCGTTTGGTGCGGTGTTTCTTCAGAAAGGATCATTGGCCCATTTTTTTTTTTGAAAATGAACAAGGTGTCGCCATTTCCGTCAATGGTGATCGATATCGGCCATGTTGCAAAATTTTGTAAGGCCAGCCGTGGAAAACCATCCGCAAATATGGTTCCAACAGGATGGAGCCACAGCGCACACTGCGAGGGCCACAATGACTCTTTTACGCGACATCTTTGGTGAAAGAATAATTTCTCGTAACAGCAATTTTAATTAGCCTCCGCGGTCCCCGGATTTAACCGCTCCAGACTGTTTTCTTTGGGGCTATTTAAAAGGAAAAGTTTATGTTAATAAGCCTAGGACTATTGAGGAGTTAAAAACCAATATTCGAGAAGAAATTAACAACATACCACCGGAAGTTTTGCGAAAGGTCATGGAAAATGTGTTGGAAAAAAAAATTAAAAAAATATCTCTTAAATAAAAAGTTATAAGCAATTCACACCACTTCGGTCTTTCTGGGCCACCCTGTATTAATTTGAAATATTCGATTAAAGGTAGCGGACCTGAGGCGTAATACAGCTAAAGCCGAACGGAAAATTGATGTAGAAAACTTGGAATCAGAAAGTCATTGAAATGCCTTCATTTCTTCCATAAGGAAATGGCTTCCAGATGTTATAAACAACAACCAAACTAGTATATATAAAATGTCTAGATGTGTCGCTCAAACGTACAATAAGGTTAAGTAAGGTTAGGCAGGCAACCGATGATAAGTCCGCGTTACTTGGGTCCTAGAAACGGCCCTTTTGTGGTACCTGTATGGGATAGACTGGAAAAAGAAAAACATAGATTAGATTTATTCCAGACCATCGATGAAAGGCTTATTCAAGCAAGCCTGTTGTCTTGATAAATGAATCTATTTTACGAATGATAATACTCGCTAGATCGGATAAATCATGCAGAAACAGCGCCTCCAAATTAAGAGCCCTCGAAATTGAAAAAAAAAAACGGAACAGTGACAGAGAAGATTAGTTACTGTTTCCTCCTTTTCGATGTTGTGACAACTGCTACAGTAGTCATAGTCAGGGACCGTAACTGTTAAATCTTTTATAGTAAAAGTTAGAAAATAAAAGTTATTTTTTGTTTAAATTCATGACAAATACATTATACAAATTTATTAAAAAAATTTTCAAACAAAAATGATTTTTCAGTGAAAATAATTTGCATATGCTCAAAAAATAATGAAATTAAGTTTTGCAATCATAATTGGGATTGAAAATTCAAAAATTTCTGCTCGAAAAAAATAAAAGTAGAAAATAACCTTTTATTTCTGCTCGAAAAAATAACTTTTATTCATGCTCGAAATTTTAAAAGTCAAAAATAACTATTATTTTTGCTCGAAAAAATAAAAGCTAAAAAAAACTTTTATTTTTGCTCGAAAAAATAAAAGTTAAAAATAACTGATATTCTCAAAAAAATAAAAATCAAAAAATAACTATTATTTTTTTTTTCTAAAAAATAAAAATCAGATTTTTAAAAATCATCACATTTTATAAAAATTTGGTCCAATGGTATACTTGGTTTTATTCTCCGATTTTAACTGATGATGTTGTATTAGTTAATGTCATCCTGTATAACCTTATTAGTTTCGCTGCGACTCCAAACTCAGATATAGCTTTAAACACCTTCGTTCGTATCGGGCTGTCAAAAGCAGCTTTGTAGTCAACTAGGAGGTGCTAAGTGTCTATTTGTTTTTCTTGAGCCTTCTCCAGGATTTTTTCTAACGTGAAGATCTGTTCAGTGGTAGATTAACCCGGTCTAAAGCCACATTGGTAGGTTCCAATTATTTCGATAACTTTGGGCTTTAGCCTTTCACAAAGTATAGTCGATAGAATCTTATATGCAATTGAAAGGAGGTTTAACCTCTATAAGTCCACAGAAACCACCTTTTCAGTTTCAACTTACGACAGTAAGCGTCTTGGTCTCTACCACGCCATAGACTGCGCACTCGAATATCAATCCTCACATGGCACTGTATTAAACGATTTCATGCTAGAGGACTTAATCTTCATAGCAATGACAACTGTAGAACTCAGCCACTCATCTCCTGTGGGCTACCCGTTTCTGCACGATTTATCAGAGATCTCGAAATTCAAAATTCCTAAGATAGGCTCATTCATTGTTGCATTTGGTTGGCTTTAACAGAGCCTTTATATTTTTTGGTAATAACACAAAGATACCACTTTCTAGGACCCAAGTGACGCGGACTCTGTTGTCAGCCACCTGCCTAACCTAACCTACTCTAGCAACATTATAGCAGATTTAGCTAAGAACTGAACAATATGAAATTACAAATTTGAAGTGTTTTTCAAACATTATTTTGAAGAAAAAATCGGTTTGTTTTTCTTATCTAGATAATGTTGTTTTAATCTAAGTTTGAGATTCTAGCAACATGTATCCAGCAACAAGTATCCAACAACATGTATCCAGCAACATGCTTCCCGCAGCATTTTTCTATCTTTAATTTTTTAGCATTTTTGTAATTTATTAGGCTTTTATAGCATAATTCTTACCATAATTATGTTGTGTCAATTTGATGTCATCAATTTTTGGAATATTACTTGCAACATATTTCTTGGCAACATGTTGCTAACATTAAAATTTTTAGCATTTTTGGAGAAAAAACATAAAAATATCATTTATAGAAACAAAACTCCTTTTGACTCAACTTATATACCTATAGCAACATGTTGACATATATTTAACTCTAAATGCTGCAGCCTTAGAAACATTCATAGACTAAATGTTGCACATCTAATTCATTTGAAATTTATTAAATTTAGGGCACTGCAAAATAGGATTACATGCTAGAAGACTTTATCTTTATAGTAATGACTATGTCGTAACGTTGAGAAGAAAGAAACTGTCACTCATCTCCTCTGGCCTACCCGTTTCTGCACGATTTATCAGAGATCTCGAATTTCAACATTCGTAATATAGGCTCATTCATTGATGCATTTGGTTAGCTCTAACAGAGCCTTGATATTTTTTGGTAGTAACACGAAGAGACCACTTTCTAGGACTCTGTTGTCAACCACCTGTTTAACCTAACCTACTCCAGCAACATAATAGCAGATTTAGCTAAAAACTTACCTATGTGAAATTATAGTAATTTTGAAGTATTTTTCGAACATTTTCTTGAAGACAAATGGGTTTGTTTGTTTTTTTTATCTAAATTATGTCGTTTTAAGCCAATTGTGAGATTCTAGCAACATGTATCCAGCAACATGTTTCCCGCGACAGTTTTCTATCATTCATTTTTTTTAGCATTTATCGTTAATTTTTTTAATTGATTAGGTTTTTATAGCATAATTCTTATCTAAATTATGTTATTTCAATTTGATGCCATCAATTTTTGGAATATTACTTGCAACATGTTTCTTGGCAACATGTTGCTAACATTAAAATTTTTAGCATTTTTGGAGAAAAAACATAAAAATATCATTTATAGAAACAAAACTCCTTTTGACTCAACTTATATACCTATAGCAACATGTTGACATATATTTAACTCTAAATGCTGCAGCCTTAGAAACATTCATAGACAAAATGTTGCACATCTAATTCATTTGAAATTTATTGAATTTAGGGCACTGCAAAATAGAATTACATGCTAGAAGACTTTATCCTTATAGCAATGCCTACTGTAGAAGTTGTCATAACGTTGAGAAGGAAGAAACTGCCACTTATCTCCTCTGGGGACTACCCGTTTCTGCACGATTTATCAGAGATTTCGAATTTTAACATTCGTAAGATTGGCTCATTCATTGTTGCATTTGGCTGACTCTAACATAGCCTTGATATTTTTTGGTAGTAACTCAAACATACCACTTTCTAGGACCCAAGTGACGCGGACTCTGTTATCAGCCACCTGCCTAACCTAACCCACTCTAGCAACGTAATAGCTGGTTTATCTAAGCACTAAACTAAATGATAGTAAAAGTATTTTTGAAGTACTTTTCGAACATGTTTGTGAAGAAAAAATAGTTTTGTTTGTTTTTCTCAACTAAATTATGTTTCCAGCAACATGCATCCAGCAACATGTATCCAGCAACATATTTCACGCAAAATTTTTCTATCATTCATATTTTTTTTTTGCATTTATCGTTAATTTTTGTAATTGATTAGGTTTTTATAGCATAATTCTTATCTAAATTATGTTATTTCAATTTGATGTCATCAATTTTTGGAATACTTGCAACATTTTTCTTGGCAACATGTTGCTAACAATAAAATTTTCAGCATATTTAGTTAAAAAACACAAAAATATCATTTATTTAAACAAAACTCCTTTTAACTCAACGTATATACCTATAACAACATGTTGAAATACATTTGAGTCTAAATGCTGCAGCCTTAGAAACATTCATAGACAAAATGTTGCACATCTAATTCATTTGAAATTTATTGAATTTATGTGTGTGATCAACAAATCTGTACAATTCACTGGCCTAAAGTTTGTCAATAAATTTAACTGTTATGTGAATTTTTCTCTGCCACATCAGATCAATATTTGGTAGACAGAAAAGTTGCTTTAAAAATATTACCGTTGTTGCCTAAATTGTGTGAGTATCTGTCTGTCGATCTGTGTGTGTATGTTGCAACTGCAGCAAAAGTTAGTTTTATGTGATTTTGTTTTTGGGTTGCAGTTTTACTGGAGGTGAAAGACAACATTAATTACCAGCAATCAGGCCAAAAGCCATTTTAGCAATAAACACACACACACACATACACAGAAACACATTTACCACAAATTCAACACATGTACACATTGTGTTGGTGTATTCAAACTTGCATGTTGTATATGCAACCTGTATGCTTGAAGCTTAAAGTTTGCAAACTAAAAAAAAAAACAAACTTTTGAATGGAAAAAACTTGTAATTTAAAGAAACAGAATCTCTAAAAGATTGTCTGTGTTTGCTAAAGTAACTGAAAAAAATAATAATAATGAAATAGAAAAAAAAAGAAGATGAAAAGAAAACTTGAATAAAACTTTAAGATATGAGAGGATTTTATAAATTTAACTTGTTTGGCATTTCATAAATGACGACACGACGTTTCTCGTTGTCTTCAGGTCTAAGCCACACAGTTGCCTGCTGTTGCTGTTGATGCTGCCGCTGCTGGTGTAGGCAACATCTTTTATATACAAATTGCGGTTTTGCTTGGAATTCTTGCTGCTGTCGCTGGTGCTGGTAATGTTGTTATCGTTATTGTTGTCTTTGTTTTTGTTTTAAAGTTTTAGTTCATTACAAGTTTTGCGGAAAGTTGTGATTTCTGGTTGTCTTGCATTTTTCTCTTTTTTTTTTTTGGTTACATACCCTGACATACTATCCTCTCACTTGCTCATTTGTTGAGCCCGTCTTATATACAAATTGCAAAGTTGCAGTTGCAAATGCTGAGTATGTTTGATAGTTTGTTGCCAACTATGTATTTAGTTGGTAAGATATGTTGCACAGTGGTTTCACAAGTGAGCTTTCAAAGAAAATTGGTAAACTTTTATACAAAATTCTCTTTAAAAATAAGAAATTTTTGAAAATTTTCTTATACAAATAAGAACATTTTGAAAAATTTTCTTATAAAAATAAGAATTTTTTTGAAAAATTTTAGAAATTTTTGAAAATTTTACTATAAAAATAAGAAATTTTTGAAAGATTTCCTAAAAAAAAAATAAATTTTTAAAAAATTTCCTTTAAAAATAAGAAATTTTTGCAATAATTCCTATAAAAATAAGAATTTTTTTTTTAAATTTCCTATAAAAATAAAAAATTTTTGAAAAATTTCCTATAATAAAATAAATTTTTCAAAAATTTTTTTATAGGAAATTTTTCAAAAATGTCCTATTTTTATAGGAAATTTTTAAAAAATGTCCTATTTTTATAGGAAATTTTTCAAAAATGTCCTATTTTTATAGAAAATTTTTCTAAAATTTCTTATTTTTATGGGAAAATTTTTCAAAAATTTCCTATTTTTATGGGAAATTTTTCAAAAATTTCTTATTTTTATGTGAAATTTTTCAAAAATTTATATTTTTATGGGAAATTTTTCAAAAATTCCACATTTATATGGGAAAATTTTCAAAAATTTCCTATTTTTATAGGATTTTTATTCTAAAATTTGATTAATATAAAAAAATTTTTAGTTTTGTAGGAAATTTTTTCAAATTTTTTTTTAATTTTATAGGAATTTTTTAAAAAATTTCTTATTTTTATAGGAAATTTTTCAAAAATTTTTTATTTTTATAGGAAATTTTTCAAAAATTTCTTATTTTTATAGGAAATTTTTCAAAAATTTCTTATTTTTATAGGAAATTTTTCAAAAATTTCTTATTTTTATAGGAAATTTTTCAAAAATTTCTTACTTTTATAGGAAACTTTTCAAAAATTTCTTACTTTTATAGGAAATTTTTCAAAAATTTCTTATTTTTATAGGAAATTTTTCAAAAATTTCTTATTTTTATAGGAAATTTTTCAAAAATTTCTTACTTTTATAGGAAATTTTTCAAAATTTCTTACTTTTATAGGAAATTTTTCAGAAATTTTTTATTTTTATAGGAAATTTTTCAGAAATTTTTTATTTTTATAGGAAATATTTAAATAGTTTCTTATTTTTCAAAATTTTTCAAAAGTTTCTTATTTTTATAGAAAATTTTTATTTGATAGAAAATTTTTCAAAAATTTTGTAGTTTTAAAGGAAATTTTTGAAAAAATTTCCTATAAAAATAGGAAATTGTTGAAAAAATTTCCTATAAAAATAGGAAATTTTTGAAAAATTTCCCATAAAAAAAGGAAATTTTTGAAAAATTTCCCATAAAAATAGGAAATTTTTGAAAAATTTCCCATAAAAATAGGAAATTTTTGAAAAATTTCCCATAAAAATAGGAAATTTTTGAAAAATTTCCCATAAAAATAGGAAATTTTTGAAAAATTTCCCATAAAAATAGGAAATTTTTGAAAAATTTCCCATAAAAATAGGAAATTTTTGAAAAATTTCCTATAAAAATTGGAAATTTTTGAAAAATTTCCTATAAATTTTAAAACTTTCCTATAAAAATAGGAAATTTTTAAAAAATTTCTTATAAAAATAGGAAATAGTTGAAAAATTTCTTATAAAATTAAGAAATTTTTGAAAAAATTCTTATAAAAATAGGAAAATTTTGAAAAATTTCTTTTAAAATTAACAAATTTTTGAAAAAATTTCCTATAAAAAAGAAATTTTTAATAATTTCTTATAAAAGTAACAATTTTTTAAAAAATTTCCTATAATAAGAAATTTTTCAAAATTTTTCTATAATAAAACGAAATTTTTGAAAAATTTTCTTTTAAGAATAGGAAGTTTTTGAAATTTTGTGAAAAATGAGAAATTTTTTAAAAATTTCCTAGATTTTTTAAAAATTTCCTATAAAAATAAGATATTTTTCAAAAACTTCCTATAAAAATATGAAATTTTTGAAAAATTTCTTATAAAAATTAGAAATTTTCAAAAATTTTGCTCCAAACCAAAAAAAATTTAAAAAAATTTCCTATAGTTAAAACATCACCATCAGCTGGGTTATCCAAAATTATAGGTACTTTTTTAATATAAGGGCTAAAAAAAGGGAAAATCCATATCATATCTCCTTAACTAATAGAGATAAAATCATAGTTTAAATCAAAGACTTTTGGCTTCAAATGTGTCCTTCCAACCCACTGTACCCCTTGCCATTTAGTTGGTTACTTACGTGTAGCTGCATATTTTTCATTTTCAGCTCATGATGGCACCTTTAAACTTAACTTTAAGAAGATGCAAGCAAAAAAAAACCCCAGGAAAAAAATTATTTCAAATTGGTGAAAGTTACGTGTTTTTCAAGGTCTTATGAGTCAAGTTTTTTCGATATTTTTTTTCTGCTTCGTTTTACTTGATTATACACTTTTTGTACTTTTGGGTACTTTCTCATAGCTTGTTAAAAAAATTTTTGTATAATTTTTTGGGAAAGTTTTTCAGTTTATTTCGTAGTTTTTTTTTTGCTCCAACGAGAGGAAGTTTTTCAGTTCACATGCTCTTATTAAAAACCAGGAAGTATTTTGTGGAAAAGGAGGAAAATTTTTTATATAAAGAAAAAACTCTTTATGATTTGTTGTGGTTTTGTAATGAAATACTTAAAGCATTTTCTTTGTGAGCAGAGAAGTTTTTCTTCTCTAGCTTTTCGTTAAAATGGGGGTAAGTGCAGTTTTCGTGTCGTCGTCGCAACCATTATTTCATGTTAGATAATAAAGACGATGATGTTGTCGAAAGTATGTGATTATTTCAGTTTGTTAACTAAATAAATAGTTCCGTAGATTAATAATATCATCATGGTTTTATTATACCTTCAACTTTTAGGTGGAAATTTTGTTATAGAAAATATAAATGTTTAAAGATTTAAGTCACTAAAAACGAATTGGAATAAAACTGAAATTAAAAAGTTTTCTATAGAAAGATTTTTATAGGGCAATCTAAGAGCTGCAGTTAAGTAACTTATTATTTTGGATCCAACAGCGATAGAACCATTTTTTTATATTTGAAAAAAATTTTAAACTTTTTTCGCCTATAGCTCTTAAACTATTCTACCGATCTCAATCATGAACTCGTTTTGAACTTCCTACAGGAAATTTTGAAACAGGATTTATCGTGATAATTGCATCTAATACAGAATCATCGTGGTTAATATGCGCAACAACAAAAATAAATGATGGACCTACTTGATCGACCCAGCATAAGTCGGTACGGTTCAAAATTTATAATATGTATCATAATTGCTTACATACCTAAATTGCCTAAACTTATAACCTGTTATGTCAAAAGCAAAGCAAATTTTGGAAATTCATGCACTTCGATTTTTTTGACTAATTATAACAAAAAAAATCAAAATTTCCATAAAAGCTCAAATTTTCTATAAAAATTAAAAGTTTCTATAAAAATTAACAAATTTTATAAAAATTAAATTAAAATTCTATAATAATTCAAAATTTCCATAAAAGCTCAAATTTTCTATAAAAATTAAAAATTTTTATAAAAATTCAAAATTTCTATAAGAAATAAATTAATAAATAAATTAAATTTTCTATAAAAATTCGAAATTTTCTATAAAAATTCAAAATTTTTATTAAAAATTCATATTTTTTTGGAAAAATTCACAATTCCTATATGGAGTCAAATTTTCTTTAAAAATTAATTTTTTTTTTATTTTTATAGGAAATTTTTTTAAAATTTCTTATTTTTATAGGAATTTTTTTTAAATTTCTTATTTTTATAGGAATTTTTTTTTAATTTCTTATTTTTATATGATATTTTTCAAAAATTTCTTATTTTTATAGGAAATTTTTCAAAAATTTTTTTATTTTTATAGGAAATTTTTCAAAAATTTCTTATTTTTATAGGAAATTTTTAAAAAATTTCTTATTTTTATAGAAAATTTTTCAAAAATTTCTTATTTTTATTGGAAATTTTTCAAAAATTTCTTATTTTTATAGAAAATTTTTCAAAAATTTCATATTTTTATAAGAAATTTTTCAAAAATTTCTTATTTTTATAAAAAATTTTTCAAAAATTTCTTATTTTTATAAGAAATTTTTCAAAAATTTCTTATTTTTATAAGAAATTTTTCAAAAATTTCTTATTTTTATAAGAAATTTTTCAAAAATTTCTTATTTTTATAAGAAATTTTTCAAAAATTTCTTATTTTTATAGGAAATTTTTTAAAAATTTCTTATTTTTATAGGAAATTTTTATAGAAAATTTTTCAAAAATTTTTTATTTTAATTGGAATTTTTTTTAAATTTCTTATTTTATAGGAAATTTTAAAAAATTTCTTATTTTTATAGGAAAATTTTCAAAATTTTCTTACTTTTATAGGAAATTTTTCAAAAATTTCTTATTTTTATAGGAAATTTCTCAAAAATTTCTTATTTTTATAGGAAATTTCTCAAAAATTTCTTATTTTTATAAGAAGCTTTTTAAAAATTTCTTATTTTTATAAGAAAATTTTCAAATATTTCTTATGTTTATAAGAAATTTTTAAAAAATTTCTTATTTTTACAGCAAATTATTCAAAAATTTCTTATTTTTATAAGAAATTTTTTAAAAATTTCTTATTTTTATAGGAAATTTTTAAAAAACTTCTTATCTTGATTGGAAATTTTTCCAAAATTTCTTCTTTTTATAGGAAATTTTTTAAAAATTTCTTATTTTTATAAGAAAATTTTTCAAAAATTTCTTATTTTTATAGGAAATTTTTCAAAAATTTCGTATTTTTATAGGAAATTTTTCAAAAATTTCTTATTTTTATAGGAAATTTTTTTAAAAATTTCTTATTTTTATAGGAAATTTTTCAAAAATTTCTTATTTTTATAGAAAATTTTTCAAAAATTTCTTATTTTTATAGGAAAATTTTCAAAAATTTATTATTTTTATAGGAAATTTTTCAAAAATTTATTATTTTTATTGAAAATTTTTTAAAAATTTCTTATTTTTACAGGAAATTTTTCAAAAATTTCTTATTTTTATAGGAACATTTTCAAAAATTTCCCATTTTTATAGGAAATTTTTAAATTTTTTTTTTATTTTTATAGGAAATTTTTCAAAAATTTTTTATTTTTATAGGAATTTATTTTAAAATTTCTTATTTTTATAGGAATTTTTTCAAAAATTTCTTATTTTTATAGGAAAATTTTCAAAATTTTCTAATTTTTATAGCAAATTTTTCAAAAATTTCTTATTTTCATAGAAAATTTTTCAAACATTTCTTATTTTTATTGGAAATTTTTCAATAATTTCTTATTTTTATAGGAAATTTTTAAAAAATTTCTTATTTTTATAGGAAATTTTTCAAAAATTTTTTATTTTTATAGGAAATTTTGCAAAAATTTCTTATTTTTATAGGAAATTTTTCAAAAATTTCTTATTTTTATAGAAAATTTTCGAAAAATTTCTTATTTTTATAGGAAATTTTTCAAAAATTTCTTGTTTTTATAGGAAATTTTTCAAAAATTTCCTATTTTTCAAAAATTTCTTATTTTTATAGAAAATTTTCGAAAAATTTCTTATTTTTATAGGAAATTTTTCAAAAATTTTTTATTTTCATAGGAAATTTTTCAAAAATTTCTTATTTTTTTATACAAAATTTTGCATAAACAAACTTTATATTCTATTAGCATTTGAGAACATCTTTTACAAAATGTATAAGTACATACAAACAAATTTCCATGACCATTAGATACTCGTACTTGACTAAAAATTGTATTCATTTTGTATCTAAAACTTGCATCGAGTAAATATGAGTTTCTGAACTTCTATGTAAATAATGTAAAGTACACATGTAAATTACACATACTCGTAATCACTGCAACAATCTATTTATACAAACAAAATACTAAGAACTTGCTGCAACATTGTACTTTACACTTATAAATTGTAAATGTTGCAAATTTAAAATCACACTCTGTTATAGAGACTTTTCAATAACGCTCCCTGCTCCTAGCAATAGGATAGGATTTCCAATACCTTTAACAGTTTTGAGTCAAATTGTATTAACTGGATCTAAAATATAGGAGTACATGCTATGAAAACTGCTAAACAAGAGCAAAAAGTTGTATGTTGCACAAAATACAAAAATGTTGTAACTATTTTGTTGTTGGTAGAGTATTTTTGTAGCTAGAGTTGTTAAATACCAACAGATTTTCTGTGAATTTCTATTAGAGTAGCCCAAAGACAAATTTAAGCCAAACTTAGGAGGGAAAAATATTACTCTGAATTTAAAACTTGTACTCAGGTTTTTTCATACAAATGCCTTAAATTATTCAATATTAGAAAATATAGAATTTACATTTCATAAAATTCACTCATATTTTTCTGGGACACCCTCATATTTAAAACATTCATGCAACACATGTAACAATTTGAGTCAAACACACGCTTTGGATAATTTTAGAAAATCTAGTTATTTTTGTTCTTCCAGTTAAAATCTATTTGTATTTGTTGTTTTTCTTTGATTGTGTTGGGTTGGGAACTCAATAAATTGAAGTATGAGTTGTGTTGAGTATGGTTTTTGTTATGTTGATGTTGCTGTTGTTGATGTTGTTTCGCCTGGTGTTGAAGAGTGTTGAAAAACAAGTTGTTTAATGATTGTTAAAAGTTGCTGCAACATACCAAGATACTCACATATACCCACATACTTCACTATACACACACACGAATACAAATTTAAGTACGTGTGATTTCAAGTAAAACTCGGTTAAGGGCATTATTACATATTTCAGGTTTTTTTCTTTCTGTTCATTGCAATTTTATCATTCATCAACTTATCAGAATATTTTGAGTATTCAGTTCCAAAGTTAAAAGAAGTTTATTTTGCAGCAATTAAAACATAAATACATATAAATAAATTTGCTAAAATATCAACTACTTCTGAAGGTGTGAACATTAAGAGCTATTGAATAGGTCAACGAAAATGAAAAAAAAGATGTAAGTACATATGTATGTAAATCCTCTTTAGAATCTATGGTCGGTATCTGTCAGATAGTGACCACTGTGGTCAAAATTTAAAACAAACATTTTTAGAAAATTTACGAATATTTGAATCATTTAAAATAGTTCACAGTGTTCAATTCTTTAACTTAGATGGACAAAAATTAATAAAATTTCCTATTTTTATAGGAAATTTTGAAAAATTTCTTCTTTTTATAGGAAATTTTGAAAAATTTGTTATTTTTATAGGAAATTTTGAAAATTTTCTCACTTAAAAAAAAATTCAAAAATTTCCTATTTATATAATAAATTTTTTGAAAAATTTTTGTATAGGAAATTTTTTATTTTTATAGGAAATTTTTCAAAAATTTCTTTTTTTTATAGGAAATTCTTCAAAAATTTCTTATATTAATAGGAAATTTTTTAAAAAATTATTTGTTTTATATGAAGATGTTCAAAAATTTTTTTGTTTTAATAGGAAATTTCTCAAAAATTTCATTTTTTGTATATGAAATTTTTCAAAATTTCCTATTTTTATAGGGAAATTGAATTACAAATTTATAGGCAATTTTTCAAAAAAATGTATATTTTAATAGGAAATTTTTCAAAAATGTCTTTTTTTATATGAAATTTTTCAAAATTTTCTTATTTTTATAGGAAATTGTTCAAAAATTTCTTACATTTAAAAAATTTCTAGTTGTTCAAAAATTTGTTATTTACCAAAAATTTTTTATTTTTGTAGAAAATTTTTCAAAAATTTCTTATTTTTAAAGGAAATTTTTCAAAAATTTCTTATTTTGTAAGGAAATTTTGTAAAAATTTCTTATTTTTTAAAGAAATTTTTCAAAAATTTCTTATTTTTTAAGGACATTTTTTAAAAATTTCTTATTTTTTAAGGAAATTTTTCAAAAATTTCTTAATTTTTAAGGAATTTTTTTAAAAATTTCTTATTTTGTAAAGAAATTTTTCACATTTTTTAAAAATTTCTTATTTTTTAAGGAAATTTTTCAAAAATTTCTTATTTTTTAAGGAATGTTTTCAAAAATTTTTTATTTTTAAAAGAAAATTTTCAAAAATTTTTTATTTTTATAGGAAATTTTTGAAAAATTTCTTAGTTTTATATGAAATTTTTCAAAAATTTCTTATTTTTATAGTCAATTTTTCAAAACAATTTTATTTTTATAGAAATTTTTAAAAAAAGTTCTTATTTGTACAGGAAATTTTTCAAAAATTTCCTATTTTTATAGGAAATTTTTCAAAAATTTCCTATTTTTATAGGAAATTTTTCAAAAATTTCCTATTTTTATAGGAAATTTTTCAAAAATTTCCTATTTTTATAGGAAATTTTTCAAAAATTTCCTATTTTTATAGGAAATTTTTCAAAAATTTCCTATTTTTATAGGAAATTTTTCAAAAATTTCCTATTTTTATAGGAAATTTTTCAAAAATTTCCTATTTTTATAGGAAATTTTTCAAAAATTTCCTATTTTTATAGGAAATTTTTCAAAAATTTCCTATTTTTATAGGAAATTTTTCAAAAATTTCCTATTTTTATAGGAAATTTTTCAAAAATTTCCTATTTTTATAGGAAATTTTTCAAAAATTTCCTATTTTTATAGGAAATTTTTCAAAAATTTCCTATTTTTATAGGAAATTTTTCAAAAATTTCCTATTTTTATAGGAAATTTTTCAAAAATTTCCTATTTTTATAGGAAATTTTTCAAAAATTTCCTATTTTTATAGGAAATTTTTCAAAAATTTCCTATTTTTATAGGAAATTTTTCAAAAATTTCCTATTTTTATAGGAAATTTTTCAAAAATTTCCTATTTTTATAGGAAATTTTTCAAAAATTTCCTATTTTTATAGGAAATTTTTCAAAAATTTCCTATTTTTATAGGAAATTTTTCAAAAATTTCCTATTTTTATAGGAAATTTTTCAAAAATTTCCTATTTTTATAGGAAATTTTTCAAAAATTTCCTAATTTTATAGGAAATTTTTCAAAAATTTCCTATTTTTATAGGAAATTTTTCAAAAATTTCCTATTTTTATAGGAAATTTTTCAAAAATTTCCTTTTTTTTATAGGAAATTTTTCAAAAATTTCCTTTTTTTATAGGAAATTTTTCAAAAATTTCCTTTTTTTTATAGGAAATTTTTCAAAAATTTCCTTTTTTTATAAGAAATTTTTCAAAAATTTCTTATTTTTATAGGAAATTTTTCAAAAGTTAATCAATTTTTGTCGGTAAAATATCAAAGGTCAATTTATCCTTGCGACAAGAGGTAAAAAGTATTTGGATTAAAAGCATAAAATTAATGAATAAGGCAAATCACAGTTTTTGTGCTTTACTTTAAAATCCTACTAATAACTTCAAATCGTATATTCTTAAACGAGCAATAATTGTATATATATATATATATATATATATATATATAGAATGGCTATCTCGAAAACGGCTCTAACGATTTTGATAAAATTTGGACAGTGGGTATCTTTTTTGATGTATAGGTCGAAGAAGAAGGGACTTTTGGAACTTTTACCTCTAAGAGGGTAAAAACGGGTAAAAAGGGGAAAAAATCGAAAACGCTATGTCGCCTAAAGTAATAGGTATAGAAACAAAATTAAAATTACGTTTTAAACAGCTTTGAAAATAAGCGGACAGGTGTTTGGTACTTTTTTGAAACCATGTCCGATAGGGGGTAAAAAAGGGTGAAAATAGTTTTTTTGGCACCTTTTTAACCCACTCTTATATTTTAAACTAAAGAATATAGAAAGAAACTTGGTACTGCAATCAATAGATGTAAAAAAAACATGCAACACGTATTTGGTACTTTTTTGATTTTGGAGCCAAAATGGGTAAAAAAGGGATAAAATGATAACTTAACATCTCCAAAGTAATATGAATAGGAACATTATACATTATGTTAAATGCGTTTTAAAAAAATGTACCGAATTCAATTGTCACCAAAAAAGTACCAAATATACATATGGAACTTTTAGAAATTAGGGAATAAAAAGGGGGAAAAATTAGTATTATTTTAAACAAATGAATGTTTGTCTGTATGTATGTTCTTTATAGAACAGTAAACTGTGAATTTGATTGTGTTATGCTCTTTAGCGAAGATGTTGCGGATAAGCCGGCGAAGGTTTGAAAGTTGATAAGACTAATTTCCGACAGATGGCGCCACTAAAAATTAATTAAATCGTAAACTGTACATTTGATCATGCTATGATCTTTAGCAAAATTGTAGCGCATGAGCCGACGAAGGCTTTTTAGTTGGTATGAATAATTTCCGACAGGTGGCGCTACAGAAACTTACTCAAAGTCAATTTATTCGTAATCTGTACATTTAATCATGCTACAATCTTTAGCAAAGTTGTTGCACATGAGCCGACGAAGGTTTCTTAGTTGGTATGAAGAAATTTCGACAGGTGGCGCTACTGAAATTTACTCAAAGTCAATTTAATCGTATGCTGTACATTTAATCATGCTATAATCTTCAGCAAAGTTGTTACGGATAAGCCGAAGAAGGTTTATGAATTGGAATAAGCAAAGTCCGACAGGTGGCGCCACAGAAAACTACTCAAAATGAATTAAATCGTAAACTGTGCATTTGATCAGACTATAATCTTTAGCAAAGTTGTTGCGCATGAGTCGACAGAGGTTTCTGTTGATATGAATAATTTCCAAAATTATTCAAAATGAGTTAAACTGTAAACTATGCAAACTATGTGTTGGTCGGACAAAATAAATCAAATAATTCAAAATTAACTGAATAATTCTACAATGTCTTTCCTCTAAATTTATTTTAGCACTTTATAATTTAAAATATATAAAAACTTTAAAATTTTCCTCAAAATGCTTATCATAAAGCTCCGAGCAAGGCTCGGTCTACCAGGTACTATATTATAAATCTTTAGAAAAATCGACAATCTTTAATCCAAATATTGTATTATTCGTTTTCACAAATTTGGGTTTACCTACTAAATGTAAAATACATATTTTTAATGCAAAAAAATATGAAATATATGAAATAACATTTGATATAAAAATCGATAAAATGCAATAAATGTATATTAGGGTGACAATTTTTTGTATAAAGAAAAATGATTTTTCGAATTTTATAACTTTTTCTACGGAATATTGTGATACTAGGTAAAAAAGTTTAGGTCTGAAAATTTGAGCCAAATCGGACAACGTTCTATGGGCGCGCATCGGGTCCAAAGTTTTAGAGCCCATTTGTATGGGGAAAAATAGGTTATTTTTTTGCGTAATTTAGACCAAAAATAAATAATTTTTACACGAAAAAAATTGTGGAACATTAAAGAGAACTAACAAAAAAATAACCGATTTTTCCCCATACAAATGGGCTCTTAAACTTTGGACCCGATGCGTTGTCCGATTTGGCTCAAATTTTCAGACCTAAACTTTTAGACCTAGTGTTACAATATTCCATAGAAAAACATTTGAAATCAAAAAAAAAAAAAAAATGTTCCTGTCACCCTAATGTATATGCACCTAACAATGACTTATGCTTAAAGTTTTCGAAAATCTACTCTTTAATATTTAAATCCAGTATACTTGAATGTATATAGTCTTATCTATATACATATATATGTATATTTTACTATATAAGATACTTGTATTATCTATTACAAATAATAATATCCATTAATATAGATTAATATTACTCATATATAGTAATTGCATCAAAAGGAATAGAATATTGTCTCAGTGTAATTCTCAATATTATTCTATATACTTAATATAAAGGTTGGAGATAAAAAAAATTTAACATTATTAAACTAAAATTAAATAAAAATAATTTATTTTATTATAATCGTAGAAATTGTAATTTTAGAAAATGTTATAGTACAAATTGTAGTTTACAAGTCCAAAAAGCTACAATTGTTGTGAAAATTTTAATGAAATACAATTGAACAGCACTTGTAAGTATTAGACTTGTAATTGTAACTTGTAAACTTGTAGAATTGTAGTTTAGTGAAATAGGGCCCAGATCAATGTTTTTATCACAAAAAAAACTTTTAGAAATCTGAAGATGAAAAAAACCTTTTCTGTTTAAAATTTGTTCTGAAAATATAAATAGATATGAGAAATTTTGCGATAGATCGATATATGACCATAAAGATCCCCATAACTTCCATATTAAATATACGATAAATTCGAAAAAAAAACTTTTTGGGCTATATTGTTTTCTTAACTACAATTTTTTTTAAAGTCAGTTTTCACTTTTAAAGCTTTGAACTAGAAATTCAGTTTCTAAATTATCTTAAGTATTTTTAAATAAAATTTTATAAAATTTACCTTATTTTTCTTTTATTTCTTTTCAGGTAAGTCAAAATATGTCTTTCTTTGAAAAAAAATATTGTAAGTAAAAATTTATTATATTATTCCTTTAAAATAAACTATATTTGTTTAATGTCACAAAAAGCTAACGCCAATAAATCTTTAAATTAAAAAAATAAATAAAAATTCCAAATTATAAAAATCGATATTAAAAAGAAAACAAGAGCTTTAGGAATATATTTTGCAATAATTAATTGTAAATGTCTTAAAAACAGATTGTGAAATTTTCAAATTTATTAAAAAATGTTTAGAAAATCACCAAAGATTTTTTAGAGTATAAAATTGAATATTTTTAAACAATTCTTTTCAATTTATCTTCATTAAACACCTGATAAAATTTATTTAATTTATTAAAACAATATTTAAGTTTTTAAAACATCTTTTTGGTTATACCAAAAATTTTTGCTATTAGATATGTTTGTAAAATTTATATTAGGTTAAGTCTATTTTCATGACATTCTATTGTTATTATATATCAATCAGAAACATTCAAAATATTATTGATTTTGAAGGGTAAAAGTCAGCAAAACTATTTGAGGGTCTGAAAACTCATTTATGTGGAATGAAAACTGAAATACTTTGGGTTTTAGCCTAAATTCAACCAAGATACCTGATTTTTGATAAAAATGTAATATGGTCTAAATGTCAAATATAATAGCTTTATCTGAATTCCAAAATCTATAAAATGGTTTACGAGTTATCGTTATTTCCTACCAAAATTTTGTGTCCTTAACAATATACTTTTCGATTTATGTACAAAAAAAACAGACTATCTTGTCTATATAAGGCAAACTTTAGTCGCTTACTATGATCTATGAGGTAAGTTTAAGATCTTGTCTCTAAAGTGGAGGTTATAATATCGTCTTTATAAGTGAGACTGTAATCGTCACTGTACTGGCGAAACTATGATCTTGATGTAATAGAGGATTACGTATATTTTTTGGCTAGGGTGATGTAGGAGATCTGGGATACCAACCAACGGTTCTAATTGGTTTTAACTTGGAGTGTTTAGACTTGTCTTAGTTACCCTTCATCTCAACTGTGGATCACTCGGAAAACCTCGTGATATCACCCGGAAAACTACGTTAACACCTGTTAATGTAGTGAGCTAACATGTGCCGTGAGTTTGGCCATAAAAACGAAAAAAATATGGCTTAGGACGTTGCGCTATGGTATTTCTGCTACAAAAAGCCATTTTTTGACCACCGCTTTTGAAAAATCTAATGATGCAGTTCTACGGAGAAGATTATAGGTATTTATGATCAATAATTGTTTTCAAAAGGTTTTGAAATGTGCTTAATTTTTTAAAACGAAAAGTGATACAATTCTTCATCAAACTTTGTAGCTCATGCATCGAATATAGTGTCACAGCTTTAGTCTTGATGTCGAATTAATTAAGATACAAAACCTTGGTTTTAGTCTGCAGATAAAAATAACTTAATCTTGAAAATAATTTAGGAGATATCAGGAGATCAAAAAAGGCTCTACAAAATTAAGGGTTTTCGTTTTTCTTTGGACAAAAACTAAGTTGGCTCGGTTTTGCACGGTGCTCCCTATTATAACCACGTGAAAGGCGAAAGGCTCTTCTTTAGATTGAGCGAAAAAAATGTACCGAAATTTAACGATCGTAGAACAAAGTTCAAAATTTTCTGAAAAAAGTCATGTAAATCATGTAATTACGCATAATTTAAGCAAAAAGTGTTGCAGTCGTTTAGGCGTTACTTTTTTTATCAAATTGAATTTTAGTGTAAAGTCCCGATGGATTTCAACCAAAATCATTAGAATTCTTTTTTGGGTCAACCAATAGATGTGTGCCGAATTTCCTCGAATTCTGTTGAGAATTGAAGAAAATTAAATGAAAAATGGTGGTCCAAAGCAGGTACCCCAAGGAGTGGACGGATTTGATCCAAAATTAATTGAGCTCTTTGTTAGATAAACTAATAGACGTGTGCCAAGTGTTGTGAAATTCTGTTGAGAATTCCGGCTTATACATTGAGAACAATAATAAATGAAAAATGGGGCTACAAGGCAGTTACCTCAAAGAGTCAAGGGACCTCAACCAAAAAATTCTTTCAACTTGTGATGAGAGTTGCAGTTTGTACATAGAAAAAAAAATAGTGAAAAATGGGGGCCCAAGCCAGGTATCCAAGGAGTCAACTGATTTGAACCAAAATTGGAAGACCTCTTTTTGAAACAAACCTATAAACGTGTGCCGAATTTTATCAAATTCTGCTGATTGTACATCAAAAAGAAAAAAATGGGTGAAAAATGGGGGTCCAAGACAGGTTCCCCAATGCGTGGTCTTATTTCAACCAAAATTAATAAGGCTCTTTTTTAAATTAATTAATAGACGTGGGTTTAATTAAATTTCATTTAATTTCAAATTCTGTTGAGAACTGCGACTTGTTCATTGAAAAAAAAAATTGGTGAAAAAATGGTACCTTGGGGTCGTCGACGATTTTCAACCAACATAAGTAGATCTCTTTTTTAAAATTAATTAATAAACGTGTGTTGAATTTCACTAAATTCTGTTTAGAATTGCGAAGTGTACATTGAAAAGAAAATTTCGATGGAAAATCTTTCAAGGAGTGGCCTATGCAGTTGGAGGATATGTGCAGAAGATCTAAGCTCATAGATTTCTAAAATATGCTCCATTTAAGGCCATTTTAGTAAGTAAGTAATAAATAATTTATTAATAAACAGGGACCGAAAATAACTGTTATTTTTGAATTTTTTATTAAAAAAGCAACCGCAAGGAAATGTCGGAGAATTAAACCAGGTATACCATTTTGATAGTCATAGACCAAATTTTCATAAAATGCGATACTATTTAAAAATTTGATTTTTATATTTTAGAAAAAACAATAACAGTTATTTTTTGAATTTTACTTTTTTGAGCAAAAATAACAGTTATTTTTAACTTTTATTTTTTCGAGCAAAAATAACTGTTATTTTTGACTTTTATTTTTTCGAGCAAAAATAACTGTTATTTTTGACTTTTATTTTTTCGAGCAAAAATAAAAGTTATATTTTGACTTTTATTTTTTCGAGCAAAAATAACTGTTATTTTTGACTTTTATTTTTTCGAGCAGAAATAAAAGTTAGTTTTGTGTTTCCAACCCTAATTATGATTACAAAACTCAGCTCCATTAATTTTTGAGCATATGTAAATTATTTTCACTGAAAAATTAACTTTGTTTGGAAAATTTTTTCAATAAATTTATCATAGTTTCAAACAAAAATAACTTTTATTTCTGCTCGAAAAAATTAAAGGCAAAAAATAACTTTTATTTCTGCTCGAAAAAATAAAAATCAAATAATAACTTTTATTCTTGCTTGAAAAATAAAAGTTAAAAAATAACTTTTATTTTTGCTTGAAAAAATAAAAGTCAAAAATAACTGCTATTTTTGCTCGAAAAAATAAAAGTTAAAAAATAATTTTCATTTTTGCTTGAAAAAATAAAAGTTAAAAAATAACTTTTGTTTTTGCTTGAAAAAATCAAAGTCAAAAATAACTGTTATTTTTTATCGAAAAAATAAAAGTAAAAAATAACTTTTATTTCTGCTCGAAAAAATAAAAGTCAAAAAATAACTTTTATATTCTGACTTTTACGATAAAAGTTATAACAGTTACGGTCCCTGTTAATAAATGCGAAAAAGCCTTCTGAAGTTGATAGCCTAACCAACCATCTGAACCCGGCTAGGAATTGGTTGACCCCACAATTAATACATAAATATAATAGACTGGGATAAGGTTCGAATAATTTTTCTTTTGAAGGGTAGTTATGAAAGATTTTAATCGTGTTATGCTAAAACTACGCAGATAAGTAGTCTATGAAAAGATGAATATAAATTTTGACATTTGGTCCACACCCTTGCCCCCTTATAAGACCTTACGCTGAATATTTAATAATAATTTCAAGTATTATACTTTGAATTAAGGCACAGATTTAGATATGTTTAAGAGTACTCTAGTGGGTAGTGTGTTACTTCCACTGAGAGGTCGCAGGTTCGAATTCCACCAGAGACTTTTGTATGTTACACTACTACGAAGATATAATCTTCGGAGTCCCGAAGATTATATTTTCGTCAATAATTTTAATAAATTATAAATTTGTATTGTCATTTAAATAAATACAATTTTTTTTTTTTTGTTATTAAGAAAAGTTAAACTAACTCCTAACTATCGGTCAATACTTACCTCTGTGGTGTAGGGTATACGAATAAGTTTGATGTTGTATTAACACATATTAGTTTTTCCAATTTGGGCAAATTAAGATATAGATTAAACTTGAACAAACATCTTCACACAAAGCCAATTATTGGTCAATATTGTGGCTTAAGGATGTGGAGAATAACTAACAGTGGGGCAAAACGAATTAATAATAAAACATATTTTTGCAAAGAAATTAAGTCGTTATTAGGAACAAATTTGAATGATTAAATTAAATGATTTCTTATTAGCCATTTTTTTATATTTAAATTGTTAACAAAAAATTTTAACGCATGAAATGAAAAATGTTATTACTGATAGAAAAATTTTTCAATATAAACATTTTGTTATCAAAACCCACATAATTTCTACGATAATCGACCCATAGTGCATGAGTACTGGGGCTGTTTTAAATTTAAATTCAGTCTCACAGTTTTTGCTATTAATTAAATTTATAATAAAAAAAATGATTATATTTTTTTACTCTTTCATATGTTTTAACAGCATTTGACTAAAAATTGTTATTAACAATCTACAACATATGAAAAATATTTCCAAAAAATGAAAAACATAAAAATTTTGTGGAAAAAAATGGATAAAATAAAATGAAATGCATAATAAATGAGGTCATATTGTGGTAATTAATGTATACTTTGGGCAGTTAGTAACGTATCCAAAAAAAAAAAAAAAAAAATAAAAAAAACTACATATAGTCCTCTAGTATATAAAGGTATATAGTAACCCAGCAAATCATAGAGACTTGCTTTAAAGCTATATCAAATACAGATTTTTTAGGTCATAAAAATTAGAAATTGTTAATACTTTTTGTTAAATTGTTATTGAATTTAATTTTGAATGCTAAAATATAGCAAATCTATCAAAATTTTCCTTTGGAAGTGGAAAAGAAGCTCTTAAGTAAGTAGTATAGCTTCCTCGAATCATTCTTCCACAATTCAACATTTTTTTGGATTTCTAATAATTTACCTTAAATACTGAAAAATAAGTTGCAATCAAATCTTTATTCTCATATGTGTGTACATTTGGTTGTGGTACAAATATGAAAAATTGTGTATGTGGCAAGTATGATGATGCTTTTAGTACCAGACAAAAACAAATTGTTTGCCCTAAAAATTCAAAAAAAAAAAAAAGAACTATTATGTTGTGAAAAATTATTTATAATCGTGGTCAAGATCGTTGCTACAATACACGTAAATATGTATGTATAACATACCTACATAAGTATATATGTTGCACATATTATGATGCAGCAACAAATTTTCGGCATTAAAATTTTATATAAAAAATTTTCGCTATAAAATTTTATATAGAAACAAAAATTTTATATTGAAAATTTGTGGTATAAAAATATTATATAGAAAATTTTTGTTAAAAATTTTATGTATAGAAAATTTTGTAATAAAAATTTGTACTATATAGAAAATTTTTGATACAAAAATTATACCAAAAATTTTCTATAGAAAATTTTCGGTATAAAAATTTTTTATAGAAAATTTTCAGTATACAAATTTTATAAAGCAAATTTTTGGTATATAAATTTTATATAGAAAATTTTCGGTATAAAAATTTTATATAGAAAATTTTCAATATAAAAATTTTATATAGAAAATTTTCGGTATAAAAATTTTATATAGAAAATTTTCGGTATAAAAATTTTATATAGAAAATTTTCGGTATATAAATTTTATATAGAAAATTTTCGGTATAAAAATTTTATATAGAAAATTTTCGGTATAAAAATTTTATATAGAAAATTTTCGGTATAAAAATTTTATATAGAAAATTTTCGGTATAAAAATTTTATATAGAAAATTTTCGGTATAAAAATTTTATATAGAAAATTTATTTAGAAAATTTTGTATACACAATTTTCGGTATAAAAATTTTTGTAGAAAATTTTCGGTATAAAAATCTGATATAGAAAATTTTCGGTATAAAAATTTTATATAGAAAATTTTCGGTATAAAAATTTTATATAGAAAATTTACGTTATAAAAATTTGATGTAGAAAATTTTCCATATAAAAATTTTATATAGAAAATTTACGGAATAAGAATTTGATATAGGACATTTTCGCTATAAAATTTTATATAGAAAATTTTCGGAAAAAAAAAGAATGTTTTTGTATAAAATTTTATATGAAAAAATTTTCGGTATAGAAATTTTATATAGAAAATTATTGATATAAAATTTTTTTTAGAAAATTTTCGGCATAAACATTTTTATAGTAAATTTTCGGTATAAAAATTTTTATATAGAAAATTTTCGAAATAAAAATTTTGTATAGACAATTTTCGGTATAAAAATTTTTATAGAAAATATTTAGTATAAAAATTTTTTAAAGACAATTTTCGGTATAAAAATTTTATATAGAAAATTTTCGGTATAATAATTTTATATAGAAAATTTTGGTCATAAAAATTTTATGTAGAAAATTTTGTATAGACAATTTACGGTATAAAAAGTTTTTGTAGAAAATTTTCGGCATAAAAATCTGATATAGGAAATTTTCGGTATAAAAATTTTATATAGAAAATTTACGTTATAAAAATTTGATATAGAAAATTTTCGGTATAAAATTTTATATAGAAAATTTTCGGAAAAAAAATTTTTTATACAAAGTTTTTGTATAAAATTTTATATGAAAAAATTTTCGGTATAAAAATTTTATATAGAAAATTATTGATATACATTTTTTTTAAAAAGTTTTCTGTAAAAAAATTTTATACTGAAAATTTTCGGTAAAAAAATTTTATATAGAAAATTATCGGTATAAACATTTTTTATATAAAATTTTCGGTATAAAAATTTTATGTAGAAAATTTTCGCTATAAAAACTTTGTATAGAAAATTTTCGGTATAAAAATTTTGTATAGACAATTTTCGGTATACAAATTTTTTATAGAAAATTTTCGGTATAAAAATTTGATATATTAAATTTTCGGTATAAAAATTTGATATATTAAATTTTCGGTATAAAAATTTTATATAGAAAATTTTTGGTATAAAAATTTTATATAGAAAATTTTCGGTATACAAATTTTATATTGAAAATTTTCGGTATAAAAATTTTATATAGAAAATTTTCGTTATAAAAATTTTATATAGAAAATTTATTTAGAAAATTTTGTATAGAAAATTTACGGTATAAAAATTTGATATAGGAAATTTTTGGTATAAAATTTTATATGAAAATTTTCGGAAAAAAAATTTTATAGAAAGTTTTTGTATAAAATTTTATATGAAAAAATTGTCGGTATAAAAATTTTATATATAAAATTTTCGGTATAAAAATTTTATATATAAAATTTTCGGTATAAAAATTTTATATATAAAATTTTCGGTATAAAAATTTTCTATAGAAAATTTTCGGTATAAAAATTGTATATAGAAAATTTTCGGTATAAAAATTTTATATAGAAAATTTTCGGTATAAAAATTTTATATAGAATATTTTCGGTATAAAAATTTTATATACAAAATTTTCGGTATTCAAATTTTATATAGAAAATTTTTGGTATAAAATTTTATATACAAAATTTTCGGTAAAAAAATTTTATATAGAAAATTTTCGGTATAAAAATTTTATATAGAAAATTTTCCGTAAAAAGATTTTATATAGAAAATTTACAGTATAAATATTTAATATAGAAAATTTTCGGTATAAAAATTTTATATAGAAAATTTTTGGTATAAAAATTTTATATAGAAAATTTTCGGTATAAAAATTTTATATAGAAAATTTTTGGTATAAAAATTTTATATAGAAAATTTTCGGTATACAAGTTTTATATTGAAAATTTTCGGTAAAAAAATTTTATATAGAAAATTTTCGGTATAAAAATTTTATATAGAAAATTTTTCGTAAAAAGATTTTATATAGAAAATTTACGGTATAAAAATTTAATATAGAAAATTTTCAATATAAAAATTTAATATAGAAAATTTACGGTATACAAATTTATTATAGAAAATTTTCGGTATAAAAATTTGATATATTAAATTTTCGGTATAAAAATTTTATATATAAAATTTTCGGTATAAAAATTTTCTATAGAAAATTTTCGGTATAAAAATTGTATATAGAAAATTTTCGGTATAAAAATTTTATATAGAAAATTTTCGGTATAAATATATTATATAGAATATTTTCGGTATAAAAATTTTATATACAAAATTTTCGGTATTCAAATTTTATATAGAAAATTTTTGGTATAAAATTGTATATACAAAATTTTCGGTAAAAAAAAATTTTATATAGAAAATTTTCGGTATAAAAATTTTATATAGAAAATTTTCCGTAAAAGGATTTTATATAGAAAATTTACGGTATAAAAATTTAATATAGAAGATTTTCGGTATAAACATTTTTATAGAAAGTTTTCGGTATAAAAATTTTATATAGAAAATTTTCGGTATAAAAATTTTATATAGAAAATTTTCGGTATAAAAATTTTATATAGAAAATTTTCGGTATAAAAATTTTATATCGAAAATTTTCGGTATAAAAATTTTATATAGAAAATTTTCGGTATAAAAATTTTATATAGAAAATTTTTCGTAAAAAGATTTTATATAGAAAATTTACGGTATAAAAATTTAATATAGAAAATTTTCAATATAAAAATTTAATATAGAAAATTTACGGTATACAAATTTATTATAGAAAATTTGCGGTATAAAAATTTGATATATTAAATTTTCGGTATAAAAATTTTATATATAAAATTTTCGGTATAAAAATTTTCTATAGAAAATTTTCGGTATAAAAATTGTATATAGAAAATTTTCGGTATAAAAATTTTATATAGAAAATTTTCGGTATAAATATATTATATAGAATATTTTCGGTATAAAAATTTTATATACAAAATTTTCGGTATTCAAATTTTATATAGAAAATTTTTGGTATAAAATTGTATATACAAAATTTTCGGTAAAAAAAAATTTTATATAGAAAATTTTCGGTATAAAAATTTTATATAGAAAATTTTCCGTAAAAAGATTTTATATAGAAAATTTACGGTATAAAAATTTAATATAGAAGATTTTCGGTATAAACATTTTTATAGAAAGTTTTCGGTATAAAAATTTTATATAGAAAATTTTCGGTATAAAAATTTTATATAGAAAATTTTCGGTATAAAAATTTTATATAGAAAATTTTCGGTATAAAAATTTTATATCGAAAATTTTCGGTATAAAAATTTTATATAGAAAATTTTCGGTATAAAAATTTTATATAGAAAATTTTCGGTATAAAATTTTTATATAGAAAATTTACGGTATAAAATTTTTATATAGAAAATTTACGTTATAAAAATTTTATATAGAGAATTTATGTTATAAGAATTTGATATAGAAAATTTTCCGTATAAAAATTTTTTATAAAAAATTTACGGTATAAAAATTTGATATAGGAAATTTTCGGTATAAAATTTTATATAGAAAATTATTGATATAAATTTTTTTTTAGAAAATTTTAGGCGTAAAAAATTTTATAGAAAATTTTCGATAAAAAAAATGTATATAGTAAATTTTCGGTATAAACATTTTCTTTATAAATTTCTATAGAAAATTTTCAGTATAAAATTATATAGGACATTTTCGATATAAAATTTTATAGACAAAATTTCCGGTATAAGAATTTTATATAGAAAATTTTCGATATAAAAATTTTTGGTATAAAAATTTTGTATAGAAAATTTTCGGTATCAAAATTTTTTAGAGAAAGTTTTTGGTATAAAAATTTTATATAGAAAATTTTCGGTATAAAAATTATATATAGAAAATTTTCGGTATAAAAATTTTATATAAAAGATTTTCGGTATAAATATTTTATATAGAAAATTTTCGGTATAAAAATTTATATAAAAAATTTCCGATATTAAAATTTTATAAAGAAAATTTTTGGTATAAATTTTTATATTGAAAATTTTTGTTAAAAATTGTATAAAGAAAATTTTTGTAATACAAATTTTATATAGAAATTTTTCGGTATAAAAATTTTATATAGAAAATGTTCACAATAAAAATTGTATATAGAAAATTTATTATTTTTAAGCAAATTTTTGATAATTTACTATTTATTTTTAGTAAATTTTTCAAAAATTCACTATTTTTAGTAAATTTTTCAAAAATTTACTATTTTTAGCAAATTTTTCAAAAATTTACTATTTTTAGTAAATTTTTCAAAAATTTACTATTTTTAGTAAATTTTTCAAAAATTTACTATTTTTAGTAAATTTTTCAAAAATTTACTATTTTTAGTAAATTTTTCAAAAATTTACTATTTTTAGTAAATTTTTCAAAAATTTACTATTTTTAGTAAATTTTTCAAAAATTTACTATTTTTAGCAAATTTTTCAAAAATTTACTATTTTTAGCAAATTTTTCAAAAATTTACTATTTTTAGTAAATTTTTCAAAAATTTACTATTTTTAGTAAATTTTTCAAAAATTTACTATTTTTAGCAAATTTTTCAAAAATTTACTATTTTTAGTAAATTTTTCAAAATTTTTATACAAATTCCCAATGATAAATATTTATTGTCCTCTATCTAAAACTTTCGTTAATTAAAGATTTCATTTTTACCTTAAAAACTTTCGATGTCATTTATTGTATCCAATCCGCAATACCAAGTCCTAACAATGAATAAACATGACAAACTGGGGCGCTTGGTTTGCCTTAAACTTTTTGGCTTTAAACCGAAAAACAAAAAATTAAATGCGAAAAAAGTCCTAGAACTTAGCACTACCGTTTAAAATAATACCTTTGGTACAAAAAAAAACAAAGCCCTAAAAACAAAACCTATAGCACGCAAGTGTTGCAAAACTAAAACTTTTCATGGTTTTCCGTAGGTATTGTTGTTTGGGGAAAAATGCAAAGCTTAAGACAGGACTTAAAAGGATTTGATTCGCGAGAAATGAGTCAAAATTTGTGTTATAAAAAAATTTTGAAAAACCCTTTTTAGAAAATGTTTATACCAAAAATTTTCTATATAAAATTTTTATACAGAAAATTTTTATATACAATTTTCAAATTTTCCATATAAAATTTTTATTCCGAAAATTTTCAATATAAAATTTTTATTCCGAAAATTTTCTATATAAAATTTTTGTATCGAAAATTTTCTATATAAAATTTTTTTACCGAAAATTTTCTATATAAAATGTTTATACCGAAAATTTTCTATATAAAATTTTTATACGAAATATTTTCTATATAAAATTTTTATACCGAAAATTTTCTATATACAATTTTTATACCGAAAATTTTTCCACCGAAAATTTTCTATAAAAAATTTTTAAAACACAAATTTTCTATATAAAATATTTATACCCAAAATTGTCTATATAACATTTTTTAAAAAAATTTCTATGTAAAATGTTTATACTAAAAATTTTTATATAAAATTTTTAGACTGAAAATTTTCTATATAAAATTTTTGCGCCAAAAATTTTCTATATAAAACTTTTAAAGCAAAAATTTCTGTATAAAATTTTTAAATTAAAAATTTTCTACATAAAATTATTTTACCAAAAATTTTCTATCTAAAATTTTTGTACCGAAAATTTTCTATATAAAATTTTGCTACCGAAAATTTTCTATAAAAAAATTTTTTACCGAAAATTTTCTATATAAAATTTTTTTACCGAAAATTTTCTATATAAAATTTTTATACCAAAATTTTCTTTATAAAATTTTTATACCAAAAATTTTCTATATAAAATTTGTATACCGAAAATTTTCTATAAAAAAAATTTTATACCGAAAATTTTCTACATTAAATTTTTATACCAAAGATTTTCTATAAAAAAATTTTTATACCGAAAATTTTCTATATAAAATTTTTATACCGAAAATTTTCTATATAAAATTTTTATGCCGAAAATTTTCTATATAGAATTTTTATATCGAAAATTTTCTATATAAAATTTTTATAACAAAAATTTTCTATATAAAGTTTTTATACGGAAAACCTTCGGTATAAAATTTTTATACTAAAAATTTGTAATTAAAAAATTTTATACCGCAAGTTTTCTATATAAAATTTTTCTACCGAAAATTTGCTATATAAATTTTTTTTACCGAAAGTTTTCTATATAAAATTTTTTTACCGAAAATTTTCTATATAAAAATTTTTTTTACCGAAAATTTTCTATATAAAATTTTTCTACCGAAAATTTTCTATATAAAAATTTTTTACCGAAAATTTTCTATATAAAATTTTTTTACCGAAAATTTTCTATATAAAATTTGTTTACCGAAAATTTTCTATATAAAATTTTTTTACCGAAAATTTTCTATATAAAATTTTTTTACCGAAAATTTTCTATATAAAATTTTTTTACCGAAAATTTTCTATATAAAATTTTTTTACCGAAAATTTTCTATATAAAATTTTTTTACCGAAAATTTTCGATATAAAATTTTTTTACCGAAAATTTTCTATATAAAATTTTTTTACCGAAAATTTTCTATATAAAATTTATTTACCGAAAATTTTCTATATAAAATTTTTTTACCAAAATTTTCTATATAAAATTTTTGTACCGAAAATTTTCTATATAAAATTTTTGTACCGAAAATTTTCTATATAAAATTTTGCTACCGAAAATTTTCTATAAAAAAATTTTTTACCGAAAATTTTCTAAAAAAAATTTAAATCGATTTTAACATTTTATTGCTTTCATTGACTCCATTCCTTTAACTCGTCTGCCAATTCCGTTCATTCATTTTATATAAATTTTTCCTAAACCTCAATATTTTCCCCCTTTTTACAATTTTCATCATTGTTGTTTTTGTTCGAAAAACAACAAAAATGTTGGTTGTAAAAATTTTATTTTCAGTCGTTCTTGTTTCTCGTCATAGATTTGAGTTTTTGTTGCTGTAGTTGTTGTTGTTTTATTGCCGATGTTGTTGTACTTTTTTGTGTTAAACACGTGAACTATGACCTGACCTAGCATACATTTTTGTACGTTAAACACTAACTCATACACAACATGAACATGACGTTCTTAATAAAGTTTCAAAAAATTATTTACTCAAATGTCTGTCTGTCTATCCGTCTGTCCGTCTGTCACAGTAAATGACTGAAATGATTGTCAGGGAGATGAGGTTTCCACTGGATGTAGCTGCCATTGTAAACATATTTTTACATAAACCCATGTCAAAAGATATCGTCAAAAAAAGAAGCGAGAAAAGTAAAACAAATCGAAAATGGCTCAAAATGTTTGATTTGTCTCTAAATAGTAAAAGGGCGAAGAAAAAGTGTCAGGTTTTAAAGTCTATTTGACAGAAAGGCAAGCATCGGCCTGTTGTTGTCTACAAAAATGTATTTTCATTGATTGTTTTTCCAGGGATTACAGAATTTCGCAAAAGAAATTTTCTTTCCTATTGGTTTCGTTTACAATTTTACTTTTTGTAAACTTTTTTTTTTTGTATTTTTGGAAAAAAAAACTAACGATTTTAGATCATTGCAATTTTTATCCGTCTTTTTTCCTTGTTTAATATTTTTTACCTTTATAAAAAGCATTTTCAGTCATTTTTCTGTTTTATAGCAGAATATTGGAGTATGTCATAAATTTAAGCTACTTTTGTACAAGTATTATTACGATTACATCCACTTCTTTCCGGAAATGTAAAATGCACTGTGGGGCATTTGTATTATCTTCATCGCTATAATAAGATTTCCTATTTTTACTGGAAATTTTTCAAAAATTTCCCATTTTTATAGGAAATTTTTCAAAAATTTCCTATTTTTACTGGAAATTTTTCAAAAAATTCCTATTTTTAATGGAAATTTTTCAAAAATTTTCTATTTTTACAGGAAATTTTTCAACAATTTCCTATTTTTATAGGAAATTTTTCAATAATTTCCTATTTTTATAGGAAATTTTTCAACAATTTCATATTTTTATAGGAAATTTTTCAAAGGTTCCTATTTTTATAGGAAATTGTTCAAAATTTTTTTAAAAATTTCCTATAAAAATAGGAAATTTTTTAAAAATTTCCTATAAAAATAGGAAATTTTTGAAAAATTTCCTATAAAAATAGGAAATTGTTGAAAAATTTCCTATAAAAATAGGAAATTTTTGAAAAATTTCCTATAAAAATAGGAAATTGTTGAAAAATTTCCTATAAAAATAGGAAATTTTTGAAAAATTTCCTATAAAAATAGGAAATTTTTGAAAAATTTCCTATAAAAATAGGAAATTTTTGAAAAATTTCCTATAAAAATAGGAAATTTTTGAAAAATTTCCTATAAAAATAGGAAATTTTTGAAAAATTTCCTATAAAAATAGGAAATTTTTGAAAAATTTCCAATAAAAATAGGAAATTTTTGAAAAATTTCCTATAAAAATAGGAAATTTTTGAAAAATTTCCTATAAAAATAGGAAATTTTTGAAAAATTTCCTATAAAAATAGGAAATTTTTGAAAAATTTCCTATAAAAATAGGAAATTTTTGAAAAATTTCCTATAAAAATAGGAAATTTTTGAAAAATTTCCTATAAAAATAGGAAATTTTTGAAAAATTTCCTATAAAAATAGGAAATTTTTGAAAAATTTCCTATAAAAATAGGAAATTTTTGAAAAATTTCCTATAAAAATAGGAAATTTTTGAAAAATTTCCTATAAAAATAGGAAATTTTTGAAAAATTTCCTATAAAAATAGGAAATTTTTGAAAAATTTCCTATAAAAATAGGAAATTTTTGAAAAATTTCCTATAAAAATAGGAAATTTTTGAAAAATTTCCTATAAAAATAGGAAATTTTTGAAAAATTTCCTATAAAAATAGGAAATTTTTGAAAAATTTCCTATAAAAATAGGAAATTTTTGAAAAATTTCCTATAAAAATAGGAAATTTTTGAAAAATTTCCTATAAAAATAGGAAATTTTTGAAAAATTTCCTATAAAAATAGGAAATTTTTGAAAAATTTCCTATAAAAATAGGAAATTTTTGAAAAATTTCCTATAAAAATAGGAAATTTTTGAAAAATTTCCTATAAAAATAGGAAATTTTTGAAAAATTTCCTATAAAAATAGGAAATTTTTGAAAAATTTCCTATAAAAATAGGAAATTTTTGAAAAATTTCCTATAAACATAGGAAATTTTTGAAAAATTTCCTATAAAAATAAGAAATTTTTGAAAAATTTCCTATAAAATAGGAAATTTTTGAAAAATTTCCTATAAAAATAGGAAAAATTTCCTATAAAAATAGGAAATTTTTGAAAAATTTCCTATAAAAATAGGAAATTTTTGAAAAATTTCCTATAAAAATAGGAAATTTTTGAAAAATTTCCTATAAAAATAGGAAATTTTTGAAAAATTTCCTATAAAAATAGGAAATTTTTGAAAAATTTCCTATAAAAATAGGAAATTTTTGAAAAATTTCCTATAAAAATAGGAAATTTTTGAAAAATTTCCTATAAAAATGGAAAATTTTTGAAAAATTTCCTATAAAAATAGGAAATTTTTCAAAAATTTCCTATAAAAATAGGAAATTTTTGAAAATTTTCCTATAAAAATAGGAAATTTTTGAAAATTTTCCTATAAAAATAGGAAATTTTTGAAAATTTTCCTATAAAAATAGGAAATTTTTGAAAATTTTCCTATAAAAAAAGGAAATTTTTAAAAAATTTCCTATAAAAATAGGAAATTTTTAAAAAATTTCCTATAAAAATAGGAAATTTTTGAAAATTTTCCTATAAAAATAGGAAATTTTTAAAAAATTTCCTATAAAAATAGGAAATTTTTAAAAAATTTCCTATAAAAATAGGAAATTTTTAAAAAATTTCCTATAAAAATAGGAAATTTTTAAAAAATTTCCTATAAAAATAGGAAATTTTTAAAAAATTTCCTATAAAAATAGGAAATTTTTAAAAAATTTCCTATAAAAATAGGAAATTTTTAAAAAATTTCCTATAAAAATAGGAAATTTTTGAAAAAATTCCTATAAAAATAGGAAATTTTTGAAAAATTTCCTATAAAAATAGGAAATTTTTGAAAAATTTCCTATAAAAATAGGAAATTTTTGAAAAATTTCCTATAAAAATAGGAAATTTTTGAAAAATTTCCTATAAAAATAGGAAATTTTTGAAAAATTTCCTATAAAAATAGGAAATTTTTGAAAAATTTCCTATAAAAATAGGAAATTTTTGAGAAATTTCCTATAAAAATAGGAAATTTTTGAGATATTTCCTATAAAAATAGGAAATTTTTTGGAAATTTCCTATAAAAATGGGAAATTTTTGAGAAATTTCATAAAATTTAATAGGAAATTTTTAGAAAATTACCTATTTTTATAGGAAATTTTTCAGAAATTTCCTATTTTTATAGGAAATTTTTCAAAAATTTCTTATTTTTATAAGAAATTTTTCAAAAATTTCTTATTTTTATAGGAAATTTTTCAAAAATTTCTTATTTTTATAGGAAATTTTTCAAAAATTTCTTATTTTTATAGGAAATTTTTCAAAAATTTCCAATTTTTATAGGAAATTTTTCAAAAATTTCTTATTTTTATAGGAAATTTTTCAAAAATTTCTTATTTTTATAGGAAATTTTTCAAAAATTTCTTATTTTTATAGGAAATTTTTCAAAAATTTCTTATTTTTATAGGAAAGTTTTCAAAAATTTCTTATTTTTATAGGAAATTTTTTGTTTAGTTTCGTACCACTGTACAACATTTAGATAACTGACTTGTTTCCAACTGTTGTTATTTGTCTTACCACTTTTATTATTAGTTAGTGTTATTGAATGTATCTTTGAGTTCGTTTGTATCTGTTTTCAAATTTCATCTAAAACTTCAACGGATAACTGCAGTTTTCATTCATATTGACACAGATACGCGCCAGTTCTACCACTTTTTGTAGTTTTTGTTGGTTTGTTTGTTTTTTTTTTGGTTGGCATTTAAAAATTCTTGTTTGCTGTTACTACGAGTATAACTGACTTGATTGTTGTTTGTTACAAACAGTTAGAATAACTTTGTGTGTGTATGAGTGTCGCCAGTGTTTGTTGCAACGTCAACGTTTACAAATATTTGGAATGTGCAGCAAAACAACAAAAAATAATTGGAATAAACTAAAATTGATACTGCAAATATTTTGTATCTAGTTCTAAGGATTAATCAATATTGGTTGGAAAATATCTAAAAAGGAGGCTATATTAAGGCAATGCTGGGATACTTTTAGACCCTTTTAATGATCTAAATGAAAAGTTTGTTTTATATGATTAATTTTGTACAACTTTCAATTAATTTGGGTTAACATATTTTCAATTTTTCCACATCTTCCCTTATCATTATTGAATACTTGTAAGCATGCCTCTAAAAATCCCTCAATTTCTTATCTGACGATTTCCCTTGACACATGTTACTTGCACTCTCCACTTTTTTGTTACTTTTAGTTAATAAAAAAAATCCAAAAAAAACAAGTAAGAAAGCGCTATAGTCGGTCAAGCCGACCATACGATACCCTTCACCACTAAGGTCAAAGGTGTTATTTTTCCTGTATAAAGACAAATATTTGCTTACTTTTGCCATCATACAAACATTTTCTCAAAACGTATATATTCAACCTGTTTCCGTCATTTGGACTTATATGAGAGCTAGGGTCAAATGTGGACCGATTATCTCGAAATTTGGCAAATTGATTACAGTTGTTACAAAAATTATGTATGCAAAAAATAAACTCAAAATTTTCATTATCTTTAGATTTACGAGCGTTTTAGTGATTTTTTGTCTCATTTAGTGCGTTTTTGAAGAAGAGTTTGTATGGGAGCTATGGTCAACTGTGGACCGATTTCAACGAAATTTGGTACAGTGATTTAAGTTTACATCTGTTTTAAATTTCATGAAAAATATTGATATTTGTGGCCAATATAGCAATTCCGGGAAGTGGGACCTATGGGAGGTACCATAAATAATGGACCGATTTTAACCAATTTCAATAGCCATGGTCCCATTATCAAAAAAATGATCTGTGCCAAATTTCATCAAATTATCTTTAGAATTGCGACCTATAGTTTGATTACAAGGTTTACATGGGGGTCCAGCCAGCCAGACGGACAGACGGACATCGCTAAATCGACTCAGAAAGTGATTCTAAGTCTATTGGTATACTAAAAGGTGGGTCTAAGACAAATATTTCTATGCGTTACAAACATCAGCACAAACTTATAATACCCTTTCCAACTATGGTGGTGAAGGGTATAAACAGAAATTGATTGAAAACATTCCTTTTAAATTTTGCATCTCGAACAATGACCACGTTTCACCACTCATTCACTGGCAACCAGTGACATCAAGATGTACTCGTACTTGTTCGAATCAAACAAACAAAAGTCATTTGTCACATAAAATAATTAAAATACATTAATGAAGTGACTGAAAGACAGTCAAACTGAATAAACGAATGAATGAATGAGTGAGAGTGAATGATTGGGAATCGAAGAATAAAAGAAATTACAATTATATTGACAGCTTTTCGTTTTTTTCGACTTTTAGTCATTTTTATAAAAGAAACATTTGAGACTTTCAATGAACTCATGCTGGCAAAAATTTTTGATATTTGGATAGTTTTAAATTTTATTAAACAAAAATATAATTTTGTTCCATAATATTGAATATGTTTCAATCAAAAGATATTTTTATAGGAAATACTTTTTGATTTTTAACGGAAATTTTTCAAAAATTTCTTATTTTTATAGGAAATTTTTCAAAAATTTCCTATTTTTAAAGGAAATTTTTGCACAATTTCCTACTTTTAAAGGAAATTTCTCAAAAATTTCCTAGTTTTAAAGGAAATTTTTCAAAAATTTTCTATTTTTATAGGAAATTTTTCAAAAATATCCTATTTTTGAGGGAAAATTTTCAAAAATTTTCTATTTTTTTTTAAAGGAAATTTTTCAAAAATTTTCTCTTTTTATAGGAAACTTTTCAAAAATTTCCTATTTTTATAGGAAATTTTTCAAAAATTTTCTATTTTTATAGGAAATTTTTTAAAAATTTTCTATTTTTATAGGAAATTTTTCAAAAATTTCCTATTTTTATAGGAAATTTTTTAAAAATTTTCTATTTTTATAGGAAATTTTTTAAAAATTTTCTATTTTTATAGGAAATTTTTCAAAAATTTCCTATTTTTATAGGAAATTTTTCAAAAATTTCCTATTTTTATAGGAAATTTTTCAAAAATTTCCTATTTTTATAGGAAATTTTTCAAAAATTTCCTATTTTTACAGGAAATTTTTCAAAAATTTCCTATTTTTATAGGAAATTTTTCAAAAATGTCCTATTTTTATAGGAAATTTTTCAAAAATGTCCTATTTTTATAGGAAATTTTTCAAAAATTTCCTATTTTTATAGGAAATTTTTAAAAAATTTCCTATTTTTATAGGAAATTTTTCAAAAATTGCCTTTATTTATAGGAAATTTTTCAAAAATTTCCTATAAAAATAGAAAATTTTTAAAAAATTTCCTATATTTATAGGAAATTTTTCAAAAATTTCCTATTTTTATAGGAAATTTTTCAAAAATGTCCTATTTTTATAGGAAATTTTTCAAAAATTTCCTATTTTTATAGGAAATTTTTCAAAAATTTCCTATTTTTATAGGAAATTTTTCAAAAATTTCCTATTTTTATAGGAAATTTTTCAAAAATTTCCTATTTTTATAGAATATTTTTCAAAAATTTCCTATTTTTATAGGACATTTTTCAAAAATTTCCAATTTATATGGGAAATTTTTCAAAATTTTCCCTTTTTTAAAAGAAATTTTTCAAAAATTTCCCATTTTTAAAGGAAATTTTTAAAAATTTCCTATTTTTATAGGAAATTTTTAAAAAAATTCCTAGTTTTATAGGATTTTTTTTTTAAATTTCCTATTTTTAAAGGAAGTTTTTCAAAAATTTCCAATTTTTTTAGGAAATTTTTAAAAAATTTCCTATTTTTATAGGAAATTTTTAAAAAATTTGCTATTTTTATGGGAAATTTTTAAAAAATTTCCTATTTTTATAGGAAATTTTTAAAAAAATTCCTATTTTTATACGAAATTTTTCAAAAATTTCCTATTTTTATAGGAAACTTTTCAAAAATTTCCTATTTTTTTAGGAAACTTTTCAAAAATTTCCTATTTTTATAGGAAACTTTTCAAAAATTTCCTTTTTTTATAGGAAATTTTTCAAGAATTTCCTATTTTTGTAAAAAATTTTTCAAAAATTTCCTATTTTTATAAAAAAATTTTCAAAAATTTCCTAGTTTTATTGGAAATTTTTTAAAAATTTTCTATTTTCATAGGAAATTTTTCACAAATTTCTTATTTTTATTGGAAAGTTTTCAAAAATTTCTTATTTTATAAGAAGTTTTAAAAAAAATTTAAATTTTTATAGGAATTTATTTTAAAAAATTTCATATTTTTATAGGACATTTTTTTAAAAATTTCTTATTTTATATTACATTTTTTAAAAAATTCTTATAAAAATATTCTTTCCTTATCCCTTGGATGATTCTGGTTATTATGTGAATATTTTATTTAATATTTTTTCGGTATTTGAGTTGGGTTTCTTGAAAGAACATTTTTACACAAATGTAACTAAAAAACCTTCAAGCTGTTTCTTTTTGTTCTCAACATTTTTATTGTAATGTATCTTAGAGATACATACAATCATTTTGTTCTAATATACGTAGCAGCGATCTATCTCTCTGTGTGTGTTTTTTCTTGTAAGAAACTGGTTGGTATGAACTGAAAATCTCAAGCAATTCTTTAGTGTTTAGTCTGGCCGTTTTGTTGTTAAATAAATATTTAAATTGTATCTGCACGAACCAGCAGCAGCAGCCACTGACTGAATGCATTTTCAACTCAGAAAACCTTAAGATACATTTTTAGAATTTCAGTTACAGACCGACGGACGGATGGACGGACTCGTGTTTATGGGACTGTAAATGCAGTTGTTAGTGCATTTAAGTGAGTATCTACTTAGTTTAGCTTGAGAATTCCCTTCACATTTTTTTAACTCAAAATCAAATAAACAATTTTTAAACTAAAAAAATTAAAAAATACAAATTATAAAGAGAAATAAATAAAATAAATATTAACAAAATTACCACAGAACCAAATGCAATGTTACAAACATTAGTTGTTAGATTCTTGATAACAAATATTTTTAAAATATAATTATGCTTTGAAAAATATTCAAAGATAATTTTAGATACTTCATAGAGAAGTATTTAAAAAGTTTCCTATAAAAATTGGAAATTTTTGAAAAATTTCCTATAAAAATTGGAAATTTTTGAAAAATTTCCTATAAAAATAGCAAATTTTTAAAAATTTCCTATAAAAATAGCAAATTTTTAAAAATTTCCTATAAAAATAGCAAATTTTTGAAAAATTTCCTATAAGAATAGGAAATTTTTGAAAAATTTCCAATAAAAATAGGAAACTTTTGAAAAATTTCCTATAAAAATAGGAAATTTTTTAAAAATTTCCTATAAAAATAGGAAATTTTTGAAAAATTTCGTATAAAAATAGGAAATTTTTGAAAAATTTCGTATAAAAATAGGAAATTTTTGAAAAATTTCTTATAAAAATAGGAAATTTTTGAAAAAATTCCTTTAAAAATAGGAAAAATTTGAAAAATTTCCTATAAAAATAGGAAATCTTTGAAAAATTTCCTATAAAAATAGGAAATTTTTAAAAAATTTCGTATAAAAATAGGAAATTTTTGAAAAATTTCCTTTAAAAATAGGAAATTTGTGAAAAATTTCCTTTAAAAATAGGAAATTTTTGAAAATTTTCCTTTAAAAATAGGAAAGGAAAGAAAATAGGAAATTTTTGAAAAATTTCCTATAAAAATAGGAAATTTTTGAAAAATTTCCTATAAAAATAGGAAATTTTTGAAAAATTTCCTATAAAAATAGGAAATTTTTGAAAAATTTCCTATAAAAATAGGAAATTTTTGAAAAATTTCCTATAAAAATAGGAAATTTTTGAAAATTTTCCTATAAAAATAGGAAATTTTTGAAAAATTTCCTATAAAAATAGGAAATTTTTGAAAAATTTCCTATAAAAATAGGAAATTTTTGAAAAATTTCCTATAAAAATAGGAAATTTTTGAAAAATTTCCTATAAAAATAGGAAATTTTTGAAAAATTTCCTATAAAAATAGGAAATTTTTGAAAAATTTCCTATAAAAATAGGAAATTTTTGAAAAATTTCCTATAAAAATAGGAAATTTTTGAAAAATTTCCTATAAAAATAGGAAATTTTTGAAAAATTTCCTATAAAAATAGGAAATTTTTGAAAAATTTTCTATAAAAATAGGAAATTTTTGAAAAATTTCCTATAAAAATAGGAAATTTTTGAAAAATTTCCTATAAAAATAGGAAATTTTTGAAAAATTTCCTATAAAAATAGGAAATTTTTGAAAAATTTCCTATAAAAATAGGAAATTTTTGAAAAATTTCCTATAAAAATAGGAAATTTTTGAAAAATTTCCTATAAAAATAGGAAATTTTTGAAAAATTTCCTATAAAAATAGGAAATTTTTGAAAAATTTCCTATAAAAATAGGAAATTTTTGAAAAATTTCCTATAAAAATAGGAAATTTTTGAAAAATTTCCTATGAAAATGGAAAATTTTTGAAAAATTTCCTATAAAAATAGGAAATTTTTGAAAAATTTCCTATAAAAATAGGAAATTTTTGAAAAATTTCCTATAAAAATAGGAAATTTTTGAAAAATTTCCTATAAAAATAGGAAATTTTTGAAAAATTTCCTATAAAAATAGGAAATTTTTGAAAAATTTCCTATAAAAATAGGAAATTTTTGAAAAATTTCCTATAAAAATAGGAAATTTTTGAAAAATTTCCTATAAAAATAGGAAATTTTTGAAAAATTTCCTATAAAAATAGGAAATTTTTGAAAAATTTCCTATAAAAATAGGAAATTTTTGAAAAATTTCCTATAAAAATAGGAAATTTTTGAAAAATTTCCTATAAAAATAGGAAATTTTTGAAAAATTTCCTATAAAAATAGGAAATTTTTGAAAAATTTCCTATAAAAATAGGAAATTTTTGAAAAATTTCCTATAAAAATAGGAAATTTTTGAAAAATTTCCTATAAAAATAGGAAATTTTTGAAAAATTTCCTATAAAAATAGGAAATTTTTGAAAAATTTCCTATAAAAATAGGAAATTTTTGAAAAATTTCCTATAAAAATAGGAAATTTTTGAAAAATTTCCTATAAAAATAGGAAATTTTTGAAAAATTTCCTATAAAAATAGGAAATTTTTGAAAAATTTCCTATAAAAATAGGAAATTTTTGAAAAATTTCCTATAAAAATAGGAAATTTTTGAAAAATTTCCTATAAAAATAGGAAATTTTTGAAAAATTTCCTATAAAAATAGGAAATTTTTGAAAAATTTCCTATAAAAATAGGAAATTTTTGAAAAATTTCCTATAAAAATAGGAAATTTTTGAAAAATTTCCTATAAAAATAGGAAATTTTTGAAAAATTTCCTATAAAAATAGGAAATTTTTGAAAAATTTCCTATAAAAATAGGAAATTTTTGAAAAATTTCCTATAAAAATAGGAAATTTTTGAAAAATTTCCTATAAAAATAGGAAATTTTTGAAAAATTTCCTATAAAAATAGGAAATTTTTGAAAAATTTCCTATAAAAATAGGAAATTTTTGAAAAATTTCCTATAAAAATTGGAAATTTTTGAAAAATTTCCTATAAAAATAGGAAATTTTTGAAAAATTTCCTATAAAAATAGGAAATTTTTGAAAAATTTCCTATAAAAATAGGAAATTTTTGAAAAATTTCCTATAAAAATAGGAAATTTTTGAAAAATTTCCTATAAAAATAGGAAATTTTTGAAAAATTTCCTATAAAAATAGGAAATTTTTGAAAAATTTCCTATAAAAATAGGAAATTTTTGAAAATTTTCCTAGAAAAATAGGAAATTTTGAATAATTTCCTATAAAAATAAGAAATCTTTGAAAAAATCTTATTTTGAAAAATTTCTTAGAAAATAAAAAAAATTTTGAAAATTTCTTATAAAATTAATTAAAAATTCATATTCATATTTTGAGCTGAAAATTGCGTTTGATTGAAAGCCTTTGAAGGCAATACTCGTATATTGTGTCTGTCTGTAATAGAGTAACAAGATTTGAAATCAAATTTGAAAATTTCATCAGATTTGTGTTTGAATTTCTGATACTCCGTTAAGTTTTACTTTAAAGTGCATTGACTTTTCAATTTATGCAATTTCATATGCTTAAAGAATTTGTTAAATTAATAATGTCAATGTCTCACGCACTATGTCTAGAGCCCATTGACGTTATAAAACTGTGTAAAATGTGTCATGATGTTAACGATCTAAATGTAAGAAATTCGATTAGTTTTAATTAGTCCTCTTATTAGTTTTGAGTAATATATAGAGTGGAATTTAATTTGATTCAAAAAATATGTTCCCTAATAATCTTCATTTGAAAATAACACCTTATTTTTAGTCTACTCATATATTCATATGTATTTGGTCCTTCGAGCCCAATGATATTGATATACAAAAATGCTGCTAGAAATCTCAAGAAAGTAAAATATTTTCCATTCCATCACTAGTAAAACAAATAAAATTTTATATCAAAACATTTCTCTTCTTTTAATCCTAGTGATTTTTTTATATATATTTTTCAAATACAAAAAAATTCCGGCACATTTTCTATTTGCATCTGGCAATACCATCATTCAGTTTCGTTTCTTTTTCTTGGCATTCAAACAAGTGAGTAATGAACTACACGAACAAGCTTGTGTGTGCTCACCACTGCAACATGTTCGACCCCAAAAGAGATGAACCAACATTTCTACTACTACTACTACTAATGTTTTAGTATAGCCAATACGGCAAGTTGTCATTGGAATTTAGAGTAGCCAGATTGTTGTGTTTATTTTTATGCCAAATATAAAAATATAATTCCCTCAATTTTTTTTCAATCCACTGCTCGCTGGTCTCCGTTGCAGCAACTACCGCGTCTTCACAAAAATTAGATAAAATGAAGACATTCTTAGCAAAAATACATGCCAGCAGCCTACCTTGTCTATTGGCATGCAGTAGCTTGTAGCCTTCTAAGATCATTCAAAAAAATGTAGAGATCATTCAAAAATCCTGTATCGGAGTCAGGTTACCTGGATCATCACCAGTTGCTCAGCACGATCGAAAAGCAGCAGGGCAGTGGAATAAAAAAGATTAACTTGCGTTGTATTTATCATCCTGAAGGAAGGGAATACTTGTGACGTTGAAGTCTCTCGATCCTCGTCGTCTAGATTGTGGTTTAAAAGGGCTTCCTCGTCAACTTCTATGACCATATCATCATTGTTACTACTGGGATATCTGATGAGTAGAGGTAGTAGAGGTAGGGGTACGTCGTCATTATTAGTCGGATCCGACGCGTTGTCGTTCTGCTTACAGGATACCCTACCATCACCTCGGTAGATATGAATCATCTTTCGAAGTGGTTTTAGGGATTCCTAAGCCAAGACTACAGTGATCTTTCGTAGAGAATTCTTAGGCTCAGAAACCTTCACTATTTTGCAGTCATTAACGGGTAGATTGGGATTGCTGAACTGAATTACCTCTAGAGTCTTCTCTTTGGATAACACACCATCGCGTACAAGGGCAGTAAACCAAGGCCTTTTTGGAATCCCTTAACTAAAAACCACATCAAGTCTAGCTCCTTTGTATATACCTTTAATGTTCTTAAATGCCTCTCTTAAAAGAAACGTAGACCTCTGATTTTGGCATGCCCTCAATTTTATACGACTCGGTACCATCCAGCATTATCGTGTCCTGTGGGTCAAGACTGTCCATCTGAATAATATTTTACTTCTCGCTAGAGATAAAACCATTAGGATTTTCTGTGTCAATGACAGCCTTTAACAGATGACCATTGTCAATCTCGCTGTAGGATCATCTTCACCAGTTTCATGTGGATAATATTCCACCTTTCGCTAGAGATAGAACCGCTAGGATTGCCCCTGTCAATGACAGTCTTCAACAGATGACCTTTAGCAATCTCGCTGGACGATCTATCCATTTTAATAGGGGGCTTCGGACATAAAGCCCCATACTGCTGGTTTAAAGAGCGGTGCTCCTCAGATCGTTGCCGTGGTGGTCTTTCGACGCTGAGGAGGCCTAATTCGAAAGTTCGACCAAAGCCTTTTAGCCCTTTCTTTTGAAGCAATCTCCTTAAAAGTAAGGAAATCAGCGGGTCCGTTGCCTAACTGCTGAAATTTTTTTTTTTCGACTGCATGCTCTTGCAGCAATGCAGAGAAATGTGCTTCTTAGGATGGTCAGAGGCAGAACGGGGACCTGAAAGTGGCTTTGTAGTCCCTTTACTACCAGGGGTAAGAAAGAGGAAAGATTATTCACAGATTAACTGAGAAAGGAAAGATTTTTCATTGATTTTGGACTTCTAGGGGAGGATGCTGGAAGGGAACCCGAACAAACTTTCGCAATTCCCTTGTGCACTGGGAGCACTGGGATTTTATCAGAAGCATGGGATTTTGCCATTGCAGCTTTTGGAAATGCTTGGAGCATAATTCAAAGCCACTTCCGAAGTAGTACGACCTTTAATGGATTGATTTTTTTGGCAAGAGGAGTGACTGAATTTGATAGACTTCCTCCTTGCATTTTTGGCACCAGTAGTTTGTCGTTTAGTTTTACCAGACCCCATCTTGGAACCAGTAACCGACAGGCTTCTTTGGCCAGGAGTTTTTACTAAACTACACTAATTAGTTATACCCTTTAGTCTCAGTTGTAGTCTCAGTCATACTGCCCGAGACTTGTGCCGTAGGAGCAGGATCTCCGGAGATAATGAAGCGCTCGACCGGTTATAGCGGGCATGATTTTTTGACATTTCAGGGAAGTTTTTTTGGGGGCCTTATACATACCGTCAGGTCTATTATAAACTTTGGCCAGACGTTTTCATCAAACTAGACAAAGTAGTTATAGCCTTAGGTATTAGTTCTAGTCTCAGTCGTAGACCGCTCACTACTACCCGAGACTGGTACCGTGAAAGCAAGGTCCCCGGAGATTATGAAGTCCTCGACCGGATACAGGTGGCATGATTCTTTCAAGATTTCAGGGAAGGTTTTTAAGATGTTGACGTGGGTCTCCGGAGATTATAAAGCCCCCAACTGGATACAGGAGACATGATATTATTGACATTTCAGAAGAGGTTTTCGGGGGTTGCATTTTTGAACATACCGTCAAGTCTTTGATGAACTTAGGCCAGACGTCTCCACCAAACTAGACGAAGTAGTTATAGTCTTTTGCCTCAGTCGCATACCGCTCACGACTGCCTGAGATTGGTACCGTTGTAGTAGGGCCTGTGGAGATTATGAGGCCCTCGACCGGATACAGGTTTTGTTGCTTGTGATTTTCGTTATTGTGATATTGTTTTTGAGTTATGAGGTAAACCGCCGCATTTTTGAAAATTTATTTTTTTCAAGTGGGTCTGCCCGGGGATTGAACTTGGGACCTCTGGTATGCTAAGCGGATGACTAACCTGCTATACCACGGCGGTTCACAATGTAGAGTCTCTTAATTGCTTCGAAAATTACAAAGGCGCTCGTTACTCTTAAAGTTAGTCCCCATTTTACCCTAGCTCCCATTTCTCTTAACATTGAAAATAAACTATTTTACTGATTAAATATTAGGTCATATTAGGGCTCAGCGGTAAGTGGTATCAATGACCGACTAGGACACTTTCTTGCTTGTTGTATATATTAAATATTAGGGTCAGTTCGGGGGACCATAAATCAAATCGCTTCAATTTCAGTTTTAGTTATAATCCAAAACTAATTTTCAAATATTGGAAACAATTGAGAGAAACTTTTTAATTGATTGAATATTTGATCATATTAGGGCTCAGTGGTAGAGGGTATCAATGACCAACTATGACTCATTTTTGCTTCTTGTTTATATTGAATATTTGGGTCAAATATTACAATCTTATCCAGTTCGAAGGACCATAAATCAAATCAATCGCTTCAATCTCAGTTACTTATTATTATTTTGAATATTGGGAATATTTCAAATATTGGGAACAATTGAGAGAAACTTTTTAACTGATTGAATGTTAGGTCACATAAGGGCATAGTGGTAAAGGGTATCAATGACCGACTGTAACATTTTCTTACTTGTTGTTGTTGTATATAGCAAAATGTTTAGGCAAAATAACTCAAACTGGTCCGGTTCGAAGGACCATGAATCAAATCAAACACTTCAATTCCAGTTCTACTTTTAAATCTTTAAACAAATTTTGAAATATTGGGAACAATTGAGGGAAACTTTTAAACTGATGGAATATTAGGTCACCTAAGGGCTCTGTGGTAAGGGGTATCAATGACCGACTATAAGACTTTCTTACTGGTTGTTTACATAAACTATTTGGCCCAAATACCATAATCTAATCCAGTTCGAAGGACCCTAAATCAAAACAAACGCTTCAATTTCAGATTTATTTAAAATCCATTAAAAAATCCATTAAAATTTTAAATATTGGGAACAATTCCGTTCGATCTGGCATTTAGTTTTGGGTGGCCTTAACAAAAATACTATTAAATTGGAAGGCGAATGAATAGTCGTACAACTGCAAACACATGATGATGATGATGATGACGATGACAATTGTGGTCTTGTTTTTGTTGTGGTTCCACTTATGAGTATCCAATATTTTACTGGTTTTGTTGGTGTTTTTGTTGCTGCTTTCAATCAAGTATGGAGACAAAGCCGGTTATAAAACCAGAAAAATAATACAAAAAAAAAAAATACTTTACTAAAATAAATGAGAAAGAGAGAGAGAGAGAGAGTTTAATGAGAGAGAATGGAAGAGAGATTATTTTTATAAAATGAGTATTTCAAAGAGAGTTTGTAGAGCTCTTCCATTGCTCATTATTAAGTTTGAAAAGAGAATGTTGTTGTTTTATATTTTTGCTTTGTTGAAATGGGGGGTTTTTCTTGGCAAATGCTTGTGAATGTCTTTAGGCTCCAAATGTTCCAGCGGGTGCTGGTGGAGTCATCCATCTAACGAGTAGGTTGGAGTATGATGTTGTGAACAACAACAAAAAAAATCTAAACCGGCGCATTGCTAGTTTTTCTATATTAGATTTCGAGTAATGTTTAGTATTTTTTTTGTTGCTTTTTTTTGTGTTTGGGATGTTTTGAGTTGGGGACTGGAAATCTTTGGGGGGACGTATGGTCAGGGTTGTATAAGAGTTTTGGGGATTTTTGTTGGTGTGTGTATGTGTAAGTCTTTTGGAATGTTTGTAAGTTTCTGGGGAGTCTTGGTCTTTTTGTATATAAAATGAGTTTGAAGGAGATTTGGCCATGTAGCCAAACTGTCAGCCAAATATCCAGTTTTCCAAATGTTTGTCTGTCTGTCCTTCCATATGTTTGTCTGTCTGTCCTTCCATATGTTTGTTCGTCCGTCCGTCCGTCCTTCCTTCCTTCCAACCATCCTTCCTTCCACTTATTTACAAGACTGACAGCGTCATTCTTCTTTCTGTTCGCTCTAAACCTGAAAAGAGAAAAGACTCTTGTAAAACAAAAAAACACTAAAATATTGGAAATGAAAACACACCACCACAAACAACCTCATTATCGTCTTCTGCAACATCATTATCGTTGAGATGATAATGATATTGGAAAACGATAGCTGGCAATGTGTACGTAAACTTGGCAGACAAACGAATAGTTCGATTCTAACATTCAAACCGAACGGTTTACAGAGAAACTGAATTTTGAATTCAAAATCTAGAGGAGGTTGAAAAAAATCGTACATTTTTTTTCCATAATTCTTGCAAACGTATCTTAATTTAAAAAAAAAAATAAAGAAAAATATTACAAAACAGCAAAAAAGAGCAGAAAAAAATTGTTGTAATTTTTTTTTTCAGCAAAAGACTTTTGAAGTCCCAACATCAATCATCATTATTGTCTTTAACATTTTATAGACATCTCGACAACTCGGCATCATTGAATTTAAATTAAATACTAAATTTTGTTTAAAACAATTTATTCAAATAAAAACAAGTTTTGAAAAAAAAAAATTTTTTGAAAAAAAAACCAACAAAACTTAACGGTTCGTGTGTGTAAAATTTAAGAAAATAAAAATCTCGTTTAAAAACGCTCTTAAAAAAAAATTTTTGTAAAAACGAAACAAAAATTTAAGTAAAAAAAATTTCTAAAAAAAAATAATTCATCAAAAATATTTAAAATTTTAGATATAAAAATTTTTTTAATTCTAAAAAAAAAATAAAATTGCAAAATTAATTAATAAAAATTTATAAAAAATTAAAAAAAAAAATATTTAAGCTTTAACAAATTAATAACAAAAAGTGGTGTTCATTTTGTTGCAATAAATTTTTTAACGAAAACTTCTTAAAAATCTAAAAATTATAAATAAAATTAAATAAAACAATATTTAACCCTTAACAAAAAAAAATCTTAAGAATTTGCTGTCTTTTTCTTGCAAAAAAGGTGATTATTGAAAAAAAAATTCTTTAAAAAATTTGAAGAAAAAAAAAACGTGCCCCACATAAGTGAAATTTCATTCAAAATTATTTCAAATTCTCAATACTTCCGGTTTTAAACCAAAAAAAAAAAAAAAAACAAGAGAAAAAAATATGTCTCCCCATCAGAAATTTGGATTAATTCTTACGTGTTTATTTTTTGTGATGAGGAATTTCAGATAAAAAATTTCAAAATGTGTGTGTGTGTGTAAAAGAAAAGAAATTTTTAAAATATAACAAATTCGACTAAAAATTCAAATCTTAACTAAAATTGGAAATTATTTCTAGAAAAGAAATATTTTTTAAAAATTATGAAAAGCAAAAAATTTTTCCAAAAAAAAAAGAAAAATAAAAACCCAATAAAATTTAATAGAATCAAGAAAAATCCATTGGAATTTTTTGAAATTGGCAAAAAAAAAAAAAATTAAAAGTATTAAAAAAAGATTATCATTTTTATCTAAAGATTACAATTTTTTGCAAAAAAAATTAAAGTTAAAAATTTGAAAAGTATGTGAATTGAATTTAAAATGTGATTAATATGCAAAAATGGTTTGAAAAATTATATAAAAACAAGTAAGAAAGTGTTATAGTCGGTCAAGCCCGACAATACGATACCCTTCACCACGAAAGTCAAAGTTGTACTTTTTCATGTATAAAACAAATATTTCCTAAATTTTGTCCAAATACGAACATTTTCTTAGGGCTTATAAATTTAAGCTGTTTTCGTCATTTTGACTTATATATGGGGGCTAGGGTAAAATGTGGACCGATCATCTTGAAATTTAGCAAATTGATTACAGTTGTTACAAAAATTATGTATGTAAAAAATAAACTTAAAATTCCCATTATCTTCAGATTTACGAGATTTTTAGTGATTCTTGTCTCATTTAGTGCGTTTTTAAAGAAGAGTTATGGTCAAATGGTCCACATTTCAACGAAATTTTGTATAGTAATTTTGATTTACATAAGCAGCATATGTTTTAAATTTCATGAAAAAATATTGATATTTGTGGCCAACATATCAATACCGGGAAGTTGGACCTATGGGAGGTACCATAAATAATGGACCGATTTTGACGAATTTCAATAGCCATGGTCCCATTATCAAAAAAATGATCTGTGAAAAATTTCATCAAATTATCTTTAGAACTGCGACCTGTAGTTTGATTACAAGGTTTACATGGGGGTCCAGCCAGCCAGACGGACGGACGTACAGACATTGCTAAATCGACTCAGAAAGTGATTCTAAGCCTATTGGTATACTAAAAGGTGGGTCTAAGACAAATATTTCTGTGCGTTACATACATCAGCACAAACTTATAATACCCTTTCCATCTATGGTGGTGAAGGGTATAAATAGCACCAACATGTCTTTCAGACTTAAAAAAAAAACTTATAAAGTTAAGGGTCAATATTTAACCTTAATAGGAAAGTATAGCAAATAGTCGGACTTGAATAATTATAAAATTTTCGTACTTAATAATATGATTGTCATTTGAGAAGACAATGGATTACTTTTAGATAACCTAAAATTGACAAGAACTCACAATGGTTTGAAGAAAATTTAGGCAAATAATTTAAGAACTCGATTATCGAGGAATATTCGATCTTAAGTTTAGAATTCGGATTCAGTAGACTTATCAGAAGAGGTGCTATATGCCCTCAAGGTATTGCAGCTCGGGTTTTTGGAAAATTGAAAACTATCCAAAAGTCACATTTTTCATCCGATATTGTATGGTTTATCTCCTATAGTTTGTGAGATATTTGACTTCGAAAAAATATTTCAACTTTTTGACGACTTAGGCTTGGAAATTTGCTAACATCTGATACAAGTTTTTTCCGAAATTTGTTTCATTTTATTTCTAAGGAATGTTAATGTATGTATTTAAGTAAAATTTTTTGAAAAATTGTATTTTTTTGTTGTTTTTAGCCAAAAAAAAAATAATAATATTCTTTTTAAGATATAAAAAAAAACTTGTTAAAAACCGGTGACCCGGTCTATGACTCAAAAACAAAATTTCGAAAAATTCGTTAATTTTTCAAAATTTTGTTTTTGAGTCATAAGTCACCTTTTTCGTTATCATAGACCGGGTCACATATAGTATTTATAATTTTTGAAAAGGGAACTTAATAAGGAAAACTATGCGTGGAAGTATGGTGTAAAATTTTATTTCTTCTTGACGTTAAAGCCTCTCAAAAATGAAAAAAAAAATTTCGCTGTTTCTCAATTTATGCCTAATTTTTTCCAATCGCAAAGTTAGTATCAAAAATCTAAAACAAGTTTTTTATATCTTTATATGTTATTATTGTGAACCGCCGTGGTATAGCAGGTTAGTCATCCGCCTAGCATACCAAAGGCCTAAGTTCGATCCCTCGCCAGACTGACTTGAAAAAATAAATTTTCAAAAAAAAAGCGGCGGTTCACCTCATAACTCAGCTAGCCACTGGTTATTGAGTATTAGGCTATGTAAAACTTCTCTAACTAATGCATTTGCCGTTCGGAGCCGGCGTTAAAACGTAGGTCCCTATCAATGAGTCTAAAAATAGCATCGGATGCAGATCATTGTCTGAGAGAAGTACCCGTTGTTCCAATTGGAATATATGTATATATATATATATATATATATATATATATATATATATATATATATATATAATCTCTTAAAACTAAAATTATAATCGCCAATTATGATTCCCACCATTTTCGATGGTTCGTCAAGGCATAATAATATATTTTTAAAACAGAATAAAGCCGAATTATAAAGAAGAAACGTCATACACGCTCATCATTTTGATAGATCTACGTTTACAATGTTTCTATGGTCAATTGTGAACCGATTGCCACTAAGTTAGGTTAAGTGCCTTTTGCGATCTGTTAGGAGTTTTGGGGGATGTAGTTTGTATGGGGGCTTTGGTCAAATGTGACCCGAAAAAATTTGTATAAGACTATATCTGTTCGACCTTTATTAAAGTGTTTTCCTGTTATATACCAATACTCGTCTCTTCCCAATACTCGTCTCTTCTGAAGGAACTCGGCATGGCGACGACTGCGACATAATTAATTGTAAAATAGGCCAACCCGCTAAGGATACAATCTCATTACTAGGAGTCGAAGCTGTTGATAAAGAGATTGACGCCTCCAATGACAAGCAGGGCCACTCCGCTATCTTGTCAGGGGAGGCTTCAAGCTCGAAATCAAGTCGAGATAATAGAAATTTAGATAGACAAACTAAAGTGAATACGGGCCAACCCGCCCTAACCACTGAAAGGTTTGTGGATGACAATCTGACAAAATTTGTGGAGAAACACCGTAGTCACGACATTTACATTTCGACGAGTTGCATAAAGGGCCAACCCGCTCTTGAAACAAACCCATCGTATGTAGATGTTGCGAATGAAGAAGAGAATCGTATTTTCTTTGATAACAAGGGCCACCCCGCTATTGTATCAAGAAAAATATTGCTCTCCAATTCAGGTCGAGAACTCTTACAAGAAAATACCGAAGATGTAGGTGACGCCAGACAATCAGCTTACATGAAGACAGGCCAACCCGCCTCAAACATGTTGTTGAGTGATGGCGTCACAACTCTAATGCCTTATGATAAAACCCCAAAATCCAAAGGCCAACCCGCTTTACATTCTGTGGTTCATCATAAGAGCAGTCAAGGTATCACTGATCACATTATGGACAATATACCCTCTTCTAGTAAAGGTATTGTTAATAATAACTTTAAAATACCTTTTCCAGTATTCGAAAGTAGCAAACGCAACAGAACTGCTGAAACGAAATCACCAGTGGAGAATATGAAAAAGAAAACAAAGCTGAACGATGACACTTATAATGTAGGTTGCATTAAAGTAGTTATTGTAGATAATAATAGCGCATCAGACGGGAGAATACACTCAGGAAAATGGAGCATTCTCGAAAATCGACTACAGCTCTGTATTACGGAATGTATTCGAAACAACGAGTTCGTACCATCTTTTGGGAATATTCACACGCATGATGGCTATAAAATTCTATACTGCAAAAATGATGAAACCAGGAATTGGTTAGTAAGCAATATTCGAAAACTTAATAATATTTGGGAGGGAGCTGATCTCAGAATAAAAAACGAAGAGGATCTGAGGCCGTGTCCAAGAATTCGGGCCTTCATTAAGATTGTCATTCCGTTTGTAATTTCCTTAATATTGGCTCAAAAACCAAAAACGATATATATTCTGAATCCTTATGAAATTCTAAGACGATTGAGCGATGTCCGTCTGTCTGTCTGTCCGTCTGTCTGTCCGTCTGTCCGTCTGTCCGTCTGTCTGTCTGTCTGTCCGTCTGTCTGTCTGTTGAAATCATGATAACGCTTGAACGAAAGGAGCTAGCTCACTGAAACTTAGTAAAACTATTCTTCATCTCTGAGAAAATTTTGGTATTGAAATTGGGCAAAATCGGTTCACATTTGACCATAGCTCCCGTATAACCTCGTCTAGGCTAATCGCTTATTTGTTAATTAATGATAAATTATAGCAGCTATGTTAATAAAATTTGGTATGTAGAAGTTTTACATTAGCCCCAGGCAGCGTATAAAATTTCATCAAAATCGGTTCACATTTGGCCATAGCACCCATACAAAAAACTTACGAAAACAGCCTAAATATCATCTAAAATACACTTAAATGTCAATAAATCTTAAAGTATAACAGATACAATCACTAAATTTTGCACAAGAAATATATATCAATACCAGCCAGTGTGCAAAATTTTTTCGCAATCGGTCACCATTTGACCTAGCTCCCATATAAAAAACTTATGAAAACACAAAAATTCAAAAAGAAAAGGGGATTTATGTCCATCTGTAGGTCTGATAAAAGAGCCAGTAAGACTAAATTAGGCACAAGAGAGTCTTATGTCAATGCCAGCCAGTGTGCAAAATTTTGTCACAATCGGTCACCATTTGACCATAGCTCCCATATAAAAAACTTATGTAAACACAAAAATACATAAAGAAAAGGTTGTTTATGTCTGTCCGTCAGATAAAAGCACGTTAGCGCCTTAACGAAAAGAGCTAGAGGGACAAAATTTTACAAAAGTATTTTGGATGTCTTGAAAAATATGTGTGTTGAAAAGGGACAAAATCGGTTAGTTAGAGCTTCCATATAACCCCGCCCCGGAAAACACATTAATGCTGATAAATTGAATACAATTGTAATAGCTATGACGATTAAATTTGAAATAGGGAAGTTTTATGCAATTTTTGATCAGTTTATCAAATTTTATAGGAATCAGTCCATATTTGACTTTAGCTTTCATATAAAAATCACTCACGGAAACCAAAAATTTTAGCAAAGGATAGTTAAAAGCTATTAAATTAGAAACTATGATAGCTATTAAGTTTTGCAAGAATAAGCTCTATATAGATACCAGCCAGTGTGTAAAATTTACAATCGGTCAACATTTGCCTATAATTCTTATTTATATAACATCCCCTTTTTATATCTACAATCAAAAAGATTTGGAGGTACATTCATTATATTAGGATTCCACCTATGAGATTAGATATGCATCAATCAATGTTAAGCCCAGACTTTATATATGATGAATGCATTAGGAACTCATAACGAAATATATGGACCTGTCGTATTACTATTAACGTGTTTATCCTAACTACATATTAATCACAACGAAAAGTATTTAACAACTTATTAATGTAAAACTATACCTGGTTATGAGACCGAATTTTGATCAAAGTAAATACTGGGGAAACCACTAAAATATTTTTGAATGTTGAACTATAAAGCTACGGAAACCTAATTTAGTCCAAAGGTTTTACCAACAATACCAAATAGCTTAGCGATTTTTCCAGTTTTGGTGCAGATTTTGAATTAGCTGCACCCTTGTAGATATATGAGATATATTTCTAAATTTAACACAACATGATGGTGGGTATATAAGATTCGGCACAGCCGAATATAACATTCTTACTTGTTAAACATACCTTTTTTAAATCTTCAGATGGACAGACTGACGTCGATCAATCGTAATAGAATTGAATAACAACCTAGAAAATATTAATGTTTCATTGTTTTCCCCATTGTTTTTGATGTTAGGTAGAAATTTAATTCAAAATTAGTACATAGAATAAATTCCAAAAATCTGCGTAATATTTGTTATGGTTTAATTTTTATCAGCTCCCCAAGATGAGTATCTCCGTTATTTTTATATAAAATTAGTAGTATGACTTTTTCTTTATAACATTTGATTTTGATACATAATGGGTTTTTTTTTAGAGGTATAGAACTTCGTATTGAAATAAAACACAAGAAAATCGTTTTAATGTCCATCAATTTGGCTTTATTGAAAGGATAATTTTATGCCATTAATGTTTAAATATGATTTCGGGCATGTGGCCGCCGCGGCTGGCTCGAATAAAGCCAATTCTACAGGTCCAATTTTCAACTACTTTTTCGAGCATATGGGGCCGTATGTTGGCAATAACGCCACGAATGTTGGCTTCCAAGTCCCCTAACGTTTCTGGTTTGTTGGCGTAGACGAGCGACTTCACATATCCCCAAAGAAAATAATCCAGTGGTGTCAAATCGCACGATCTTGGTGGCCAATTGACAGGTCCATTCCGCGAAATTATGCGCTCATCGAATGTTTCCTTCAATAAATCAATTGTGACGTGTGCTGTGTGGCATGTAGCGCCGTCTTGTTGGAACCACAACTCATCCACATTCATGCCATCCAATTGGGGAACAAAATAGTCGGTTATCATGGCTCTATACCGGTCTCCATTTATGGTAACTGACTCTCCGGCATTATTTCGAAAGAAGTATGGCCCAATGACTCCACCAGCCCATAGAGCACACCAAACAGTCAGTTTTTGTGGATGTAATGGCATCTCAAGGGTCTCATGTGGATTCTCTTCACTCCAAATGCGGCAATTTTGCTTGTTGACGTAGCCATTCAACCAAAAATGAGCATCGAGATCAATCTCATTTTCGGCCCATACACCAAAATCACGACGCATTGCATGGTCTCGCGGCTTTAATTCTTGCACAAGCTGGATCTTGTAAGGTCGCAAGCCAAGATCTTTGCGCAAAATCTTCCATAAAGTTGATGGACAAAGCTCCAATTGCTGTGCACGGTGGCGAATCGATTCATTCGGGTCCTCTTCAACACTTTGCTCTACAGCGGCAATTGTTTCTTCGGTGCGCACTGTTCGACATCGCTGCGGATGCGTATTATCACGTAGAGTAAACGTAGTGCGAAAACAATCCATGGTTAACCGAATTAATTGCTCTGATGGACGATTATGTCGACCATAAAATGGACGGAGCTTGCGGTAAACTTCGCGAACTGAACCATTATTTTCGAAATAAATTTGCACGATTTGCAAGCGTTGTTCTTTTGTCAACCTGTTCATGATGAAATGGCAAACCAAACTAAATATTAATCACTTGACAGCTGACAAAATGGCCGCCAGTTAAAAAAGTGATCTATACCTCAATAAAAAACACCCGTTATTAATTTACTTTTATATCTTCAAAATCACCTGTTTTCATAGACTTGGTGTCTATTTCTTTTTAGGAAGAAATTCCTTAAAAAACAGGAACAATTTCTTTGAGCCTATCTATAGAATTCGAAGCCCAATTCATCCGATTTAGCCAACGTTATGTGCCAATTTTCTTGACATAACGAAATACCATCATAATATTGCCAGCCTACTGTTGCGTTCACACTTTATAGTCAGTTCATCAGGTGCAGTTCACTCGCTTGCCGTTTGGCTCCACATAATATAATGAATAGGTAACAGACTAATGTTCAAAACCCTAGGGTATTATATTGTACCTCCTAATATTATGATTAAAGGACCCATTTAAATAGGTCCACTAACATTAAAGATTTTTAACTACGATATTTTACGAATAATCTGTCGTTAGCTTGTTAACCCCAATAATACACAAATCAATAAAAACCCATAGAATTCGAGAGAATGAAAAGAAGAACCTACATATATTTTAAATTTAAAGAGAGAAGAATTATAAATTTGTAGTTTTGATACGAAATTAATCATGGACACAAATAAAGGTTGTTAAAACTTTCTAAAATGCGTTAGTATAAATATTATTGCTCTTAATCTAAACTGTTGTCAAACCAGTTTTAAAACTACTACAGACAATTTTTGACTTTGTTTAAACTTCTGCTAATTGTGTTAGTTACCTAAATATGCAAATCAAAATTTTCTTACAAACGTTAAAACTGAAAGTTTTAAGAGATTTAGTAACATCCAATAGATCAGTTTTTTCAGTATTGAGTTCTTAGTCCCTCAAAGCCACAAATTTTGTTGCTATCAACTAAATTTTTTTATAATTATTACAAATTAGTATTAGTTTTGAAAAGTTTTAGCTGTGTTTTGATAGAAACAAATGTAGAAAATATTATATTAAAATAAAGGCTAAAGTCTCAGCTTTCCAATAGTATATAAAAAATCTGCATATATTTGCATATTTTGTTCGAAATTTTGTTGCTTTCGACTAAATTTTTCTTATAAATATTACAAATTAGTATTAGTTTTGAAAATTTTTTACAATGTTTTGATAGTAACACATGAGTAAACTTTTATCTTAAAATAAAGGCTTAAGTCTCAGCTTTCCAACAGTATATAAAAAATCTGCATATATTTGCATATTTTGTTCGAAATTTTGTTGATTTCGACTAAATTTTTCTTATAAATATTACAAATTAGTATTAGTTTTGAACATTTTTTACAATGTTTTGATAGTAACACATGAGTAAACTTTTATCTTAAAATAAAGGCTTACGTCTCAGCTTTCCATTGGCATATACAAAATCTGCATATATTTGCATATTTAGTCCGTAACTTCTAATAAGTTGCTTAGTTTTAATACAAATAAATTTATGAATTTTTTGAGTGATTTTTATTTGTTATTTTTTTACTTTTTATAAAAATTTCGGAAATATTTAGGTAAAAGCTTAGAAAATCAAGCCATTTACTATGTACTACTTTTCCAGATGTCTCCAAAATTTATTGATTTTTTGACTAAACTATTATCTTAAAATAAAGGCTAAAGTCTCAGTTTTCTAGTAATATATAAAAAATCTGCATATATTTGCATATTTAGCCTGAAATCTATAATAAGTTGCTTTGCTTTAATAGATGTAAATTTTTAAACTATTTGAATTATTTTGTAATTTTTCCAACTTTTATAAAAATTTGGAAAATATTTAGGTAAAAGCTTAGAAAATCAAGCTATTTACTATGTACTACTTTTCCAAATGTCTTTAAAATTTATTGACTTTTTGAATAAACTATTATCTTAAAATAAAGACTAAAGTCTCAGTTTTCTAATAATATATAAAAAATCTGCATATATTAGCATATTTAGTCCGAAATCTATAATAAGTTGCTTGGTTTAAATAAAAAAAATTTATGAAAAAAAAATTTGAATCGTTTTGTTATATTTCCAACTTTTATTCAATTTTGCGAAATATTTAGGTAAAACCTTAGAAAATCAAGCCATTTACTATGTATTACTTTTCCAGATATCTCCAAAATTTATTGACTTTTTTAAAAACTTCAGATAACAAAAAAATTTGCACTTGCTTTAGTATTTTCGCTATTTAGGATAAATTTAAGTTTTAAAAGGATTCATTTGGGTTTCATTAGAAACATATAGAAGAAATATTAACCGAAAATAAAGTGAAAGCTCTTAGCTTTGTAAAAGTATATAAAAGATGTCCATATATTTTCATATTTCTTTTAAAAGGCTAAAGTCTTAGCTTTTCAATAATATATAAAAAATTTGCTTATATTTGCATATTTAGTCCGAAACCTCTAATAAGTTGCTTGATTTTAATACTAATAAATTTATAAAATTTGCAAAATATTTAGGTTAAAGCTTAGAAAATCAACCCATTAACTATGTACTCCTTTCGAAGATATCTTTAAAAATTTATTGACTTTTATAAAGACTCCAAATAACATAAAAATTTGCACTTGCTTTAGTATTTTCGCTATTAAGGATAAATTTAAGTTTTAAAAGGATTAATTTGGGTTTCATTAGAAACACATAGAAGAAATATTAACCCAAAATAAAGTGAAAGCTCTTAGCTTTATAAAAGTATATAAATGATGTGCATATATTTGCATATTTCTTTTAAAATCTATAAAATAAAGGCTAAAGTCCTAGCTTTCCAATAATATATAAAAAATTTGCATATATTTGCATATTTAGTTCGAAACTTCTAATAAATTGTTTGGTTTAAATACAAATAAATTTATGAAATATTTGAATTGTTTTGTAATTTTTCCAACTTTTTTAAAAATTTGCGAAATATTTAGGTTAAAGTCTAGAAAATCAAACCATTTACTATGCACTACTTTTCCAAAAGTCTCATAAATTCATTGACTTTTTGAATAAACTATTATTTCGAAATAAAGGCTAATGTCTCAGCTTTCCATTTTTATATAAAAAATCTGCATATTTTTGCATATTTAGTCCGAAATCTATAATAAGTTGCTTGGTTTCAATACAAATAAATTTATGAAATATTTGAATTGTTTTCTAATTTTTCCAATTTTTTATAAAAATTTGCGAAATATTTAGGTTAAAGCTTAGAAAATCAAACCATTTACTATGTACTCCTTTTGAAGATATCATTAAAAATTTATTGACATTTTTAAAGACTCCAGATAACAATAAAATTTGCAATTGTTTTAGTATTTTCACTATTTGGGATAAATTTAAGTTTTAAGAGGATTAATTTAGGTTTCATTTGAAATATATAGAAGAAATATTATCCCAAAATAAAGTGTAAACTCTCAGCTTTGTAAGAGCATAAAAATAATGTGCATATATTTGCATATTTCTTCCAAAATCTATAATAAGTAACATGTTCTCAAACAAATAAATTTATAAAAAATTTTGTGAATTTTCCCAACTTTTGTCAACATTTACTAAATATGTCATTCAAGCTTACACAATCAAACCATTTGCTATGAACTACTTTTCTAAAATTCGCAAAGAATTTATTGACTTTCCCCCAATACTTTCGACTTTTTTAAAGATTTCAGATAACAACAAAATATGCACTTGCTTGCGCTAATAAGAACTACAAACATCAAATGCTTTAACAAATCTTAGCTACAACCCAAAATATTTTTTTTTGCTTTCAAATGTTACTTTAACCCTAATTTCACATCATTTGTTCTTAAAACGAAGAAAAAGGGAGAAATTTTTTATCAGTAATAAATCTATTACTTCATTTTAGTATTTACTCGTATGAAGAATGAATGTCTGCTAAAAGATTTTGCTGTCGTTTATCAATAAATTCTGTGGAAAAAATGAGTCATAATGGCGGCAATCGCAGATTTATATAAAATAAACATTTATATGGGGTCCATTATACGAATAAGTAAATAGTTACTCTCCCTTCACTTAAGAGGAGATGGATGGATGGACGGACAGACGGTCTATAATTTTAGTGCAAGTATCTAGATATTTGTGGTTGTTTTTATTTAAGTTATAATAAGGTTACATAAAAAAAAAAATTATATGAAATTCTATACAATTTCATATGAAAGCAGCAAAAATACAAATATAAAAATAACATCATTATCACCATCATAATTAACTTTAGCATCAGCGTTATCTTGGTTTTTATGAACAACAACAACATTTGTCATTTTGTTGTTATTTTATATCTGTTTCCCCTCCTCCCACGATTTTTTTTGTTGCTTTTATACTGCTTTCTTCATCTTTTACATCTCGACCCTGCCTCTCCCACTCTTCTAATGTTGAAATGTTTCTTCAATTACTTTCATATTTTTTGCTATTTGTATTTTAATGTGTAATTGTGTTTGTATGTGTATACTCTGCAGATCCGGAGTGAAGGACCTAGTTCAAAATTATTTAAATAAGTACCAAATCTTTGAAAGCGTGAGCGGACTCTAGGCTCGTCAATCAATCAACAAAAGTTCATCGATAAATTTATTTATATTTTTGGCGATAAGTTACATTTAGGAGTTAGTGTTTGTTTATGTTTTACTGAAATTAATCGTGGAAGTAGTCCCCTTGAGGACAATTTCGTCCAAAATTAAAGTGGCAACCTCAAATATTAATGGAATCGATATGCAATCAATTTTAAATATAAACTTAGTTTAAAAAAGGATTTGTTCACAAAGGCTCGTGTCAAACGAAAAAATGCTCAAAGCACGATTTCCGCTGCTTTAAAACATGTGTATGCCAGGTAACGAATTATGGATACACAGAATTGTGTCACCGATTTACTTGAGAACCTTCCAAAAATGGTCTAACCTCATTGCTCTTTATGTGCAACCCCACTATCTATATCAAAATCTTACTCACCCTTGGTGTGAATCCGAGCCTATCTAAACTTTTAACGATCTATATATAGATCATGGCACTAGGCACGATAACAGGTGACGAATCGTGAATCTACAATAAACAACAGTCAACCGTATGTGTCTTTCAAGACAACCAAAAACCAACAAAAGTCAATCGGGTTCGAAACATATTGAAAACATGTTTTCTAAAAACTGGACCGATATCAAATGGTCACTTGTGTAGCCGATTAAATTGAGTTCCTTGCAAAATTGGTCCAACCTCACAGCTCTTTTAATGCCACCTCTTCAAATATGTTAAAATCTCACCTGAGATCTCGACCTTTGTGTGAAGCCAAGCCTATCTAAACTCTTAACGATCTATAGATTATGGCACTAGTTTTAAAAAAAATTCTCAATGATTGCGGTGCTTCAAAACATGTGAATGACAGTCAACTGTATGTCTTTGAAGACAGCCAAAAACTGACAAAATTCATTCGGATTCGAAACATCTTGACAACTTGATTAACTTGAGTACCTTACAAAAATGGTCGAACCTCACGGCTCTTTCAATACCACCTCTCCAAATAAGTCAAAATCTCACCTGAGATCTCGCCCATGGTGTAAAGCCGAGATAATATTAAGTCTTAACGATCTATAGATCATAAATCGTTATACGATGCTCCCTAAGACATCACACTTAAAGTTAGACTGAAACAAATTCCAGGGGCTACTGACTATGAGTCATCAAAATTAAGTCTACAGTAAAACTTCGTCAACTACTGCCAGTTGAAGGTTAAATAAATCAGAACTGTTGGCCATAAATTTGACACCAGCAAAGGAGAAACCCAGCAAGACTTAAAGTGACAAGGAATGTCCAAGAAAACGACACAAACACAAACGTGGTCTACAATTATATGCGATCCAATTATATGCGATTATGGCAAACAAGTCATTTATTCAACGTCATCGACACCATAAACGTACATGCAGAAGACACCTAGCATCGCTAAATATGTCCTTCTTTTAAAAAAATTGCGGTCGATTTCATCCAAACTTCCGAAAGTTAGCTAAATCCCTACTAAAATCCTTACACGCCACATCATCGGTAAGGCTTATACTACTTAACTAGGTCCCTAATATAAACATATTAAAGGCATTCATTCAGAACATGCCCTACATCCTCAAGTCCCCTGCCACGACAACATACAGGAGCCTCGGATAGTACTTTCAGATGCAAAAATGCAATGAAGCCAAAGTCAGATTTGATACATGCTATCGAACCTCAGCTGAAGCCCTATACATATCCCAACACTGGCCAATATGGTTATCCCCTTACCACTTAACTAGGTTCCTAATGCCAATGTTGTTAAGATACTCAGTCAGAACATGCCTTACATAATCAAGTTTCTTTATGACAACATAGAGGGGTCTCAGAAAGTACTTTCAGATGCAAAAATGCATTGAGGGAGCCATGTACTGACCCGTATGAAGCTTGAACTTAAGCCAAAGTCAGATTTCATAAAACATTCCTAACCTTAGCTGAAGCCGTACTAAAATCCCAACATTCCCCAGTTTGCGTAATACCCTTACTACTTAACCAGATTCTTAATGTCTACATACTAAAGGGATGCAATTCTCCTCCCACGACAACATAGAGGGGTTCCGGAATGTGCTTTCAGATGCAAAGAGCCACGTCCTGACACGTACGAAGCGTAAACTTAAGCCAAAGTCAGATTTTATATAACTTTCCGAATCTCAGCTGAAGCCCTACTAAAGTTCCAACATTCCCTAGTATAGCTAATCCCATTACTAATTAAATACGTTTCTAATTGTAAAAAAGCAAAGGCATTCAGTCAGAGCATGCCTACATCCTCAAATCCCATGATATTGTAGAGGGGTCTCGGGAAGTACTTTCAGATAAAAAGTTCTAAATAGCACCTGTGAAAACAGTTTAACAGACTATAAAGGTAAAGGTTAGGTTATCCTAGAAAGTGGTCCCTTTGTGTTACCTGCAGAGGAGAGAAAAGAATAAAATATTTACTACAAAAAATAATAAGGCTCTGTTAGATCCAACGAAAAGCAACGATGAATGAGCCTGTCTTACAAATGCTAAAATTTGAGACCTCTAATAAATCGTGCAGAAACGGGTAGCCCAGATGATGAGTCCAAAGGATTGATATTAGAGTGCGTAGTCTATGGCGCGGTGGAAGGACCAATACTGTAGAACGCTTACTATCGTAAGCAGACTAAGTTAGACTTAAGACTGATCAGTTTGTTTCTGTGGACCAGTTGGTTTGCGCGCATCTGAATAAAAACAGCTTAATAAGCTATTTACGGGCTGATAGCGGTATACCTATGTATTGGTCAAACAGTCATGTATAGCACTATAGACCTTTTTTTCTTGCCGGCAACAGACATAATCGTTGCTGCTCCATATTGGCGATACAGCCAACGAATAGTCTCGGGTAGTCCTCTTGGATGCAAAAATGTATTGAGAGATTCTTGTCCGGTCAGTACGAATACTAAACTTAATCCATTCTTAGTCTTCGATTTGCCAAAGAGCTCCTAATTTTGTCTGAACTCGCTATTCGACAAGTCAGCAGTAGAAGTGGTAACCTTTTCTTGCCTCTCAAATTCATAGCACGATCAAGAGGAGTCTCGGCAAGACCTAAAGATTATCCATTGAAACAATCTGTCAGCATACATGCTTAACAATTCTCTAACTCGACAAGAATCTGTATTCCCGGATATTTGATATCGGTAGCGTTAGAAGTGGTAGCTCCTTCTTATCTTTTAAATTCATAGGACGATCAAGATTAGTCTCAGCAATCGAAGGCATGCTAACAATTCTCTAACTTGACTAGACTCTGTATTAATTAATAAATATATTGGCCACACTGGCAATGGATATTCCACAATAAATATTAAGCATTATTCCCGGATATGTGACCTCTAACACGAATATGAGACTAACGTCGTCAGAACGAATGAGTAGAAGACAATTTCTCGGCAAACTGCCTTTCAACAAAATTAACATGTTCTTATCGAGGTCAATCTCAACACCAAAGCGGTCTCTTAGCTCAAGTTCTTCGAGCATAGCTTGTATTCATCCGAAGAACAGTCAAATCGGCTCTGCCAAGGAAATTTTAAAGTACATAAAGTTAATGAGTCATCCGCCGTATAGTCTTCATTTGACACACATTGACGAAAATATTGACCGACAAACGCCAAAGAAGGATAAATCTCCATCGAGCTTACATATGTCGACTCTGACAAGGGAACTTTAGGTACATAAAACGTTAGAGTTAATGAGTCATCCGCCATATAGTCTTCATTTGGTACACAATTACGAAAATATTAACAGTGAAATAAGTAAAAAAGAATAAGAAGGATAATTCTCAATCGATTTCACATATATCGGCTCTGACAAGGGACTTTTTGAGTTAATGAGTCATCCGCCATATAGTGTTTGTTTGGTACACAATAACGAAAATATTGACAGTGAAATAAGTAACAAATGACAAAGAAGGATTAATCTCCATCGAGAATACATACATCGGCTCAGATAAGGGACTTTTAAACTAGGTAAAACGTTAACGAGTCATCCGCCACATATTGATGAAAAAACCAAATAAATTGAAAGGTCAAAGTTTTACGAGATCGAGGTTGATGCGTTTTAAAAGCATTTTTGGGAACTGAATCAATAGGAGTGGAAAAATTGGTTCGGAAATTGGTCCAAAGACTCTTAGTACTTAATTGTATGGATCTGCATTGAGAATCTTTGAAAGACAATTAAGTATTTCTAATGATAAATATATATTTGTTTCTTTCTAATTTCAAAACATTAGACTAGTTTTTCGGAGAATCCTTCTTTACTCTTCAATTGCTGGGCTATTTAAACAATAACAACTACAACACAATCATAATACCGACAATTAGATTTCAGTTGCTCTTGCCACTTTCTCATCTTTCCTTTTTTTTTTTCTCCACATCCCTTCACATTCATTCATTCATGTATCTCTTCTATCTCTACTTGTCAATTTTTATGCATTTCAAGTGCTCATGTGTGTGTGTTTGTTTGTGCGAGAATGTGTGTAATAAAAGAAAAACATTGTAATAGAAATAGAAGAATAAATGTACAAAGAAAGCAAACAAATAAACAAAAAAGAATTAAAAATAAACAACAACAACATTACAAATTTGGTACATAAAACATGAACAATAATAAATTATTTGTGATTCCATATTTTTATTTTATTTTATCTAATTCGTTTTGTTGCTGTTGAAAGCAGCAGCAGCATTTTCCTCGAAACCGTTTTTCTCTGGTGTTACCATGAACATCACAGATCCCAGCGAGAAAAATTTCAGCAATTTAACAATTCTTGCCCAATTACATTTAGTGTACGAATCAAAAGGTTTTACACCCAAATACTTCCACATAACTTTCCACTTGGCGGGGTAACAGAGGTTCATAAGCAGTCTACGACTTACTTATTTGAATGGCCTATATTTATAACTTCTAAAGGTCAAATGTCGAGCATATTTTAGAATTCCATGCGCTTCGATCTTGTGCGCATATTCTCAAATTTCGTAGGCCAAGCTTTGACAGATTTTCCTCTATTTGGTCTTTCTATTGAAGATTCGGATGTCCTCTGCTTAGATTATAGGTTAGACTATTTTCTATGGGGCTACGTCAAGTCAGTATCGGCCAATTATGCCTGAAAACCATCGAAAATTAGCTTCAGCGTTTGGACTTTTTCACAAGTGTTCCATGAGTCATGATTGCATCACGAAAAAATGACTGTTTGGTGCGGTTTATGGGCCTGCGGCGTCATGGGCCTTACTTCTTCCGTTATGATCAATACCGGCACGTTACTGTGAATGGGAATCGCTACCGTTCAATGATAACCGAATATTTTTGACCCCAATTGGATGATATGGACTTGGAGGACATGTGATTCCAAAAAAACAGTGCTACAAGCCATACTGCTAGTGTCACAATCAATTTATTGAAAACCAAGTTTGAAGAATGTGTTATCTCAAGAAATGGTCCTGTATATTGGCCGCCTCGGTCGTGCGATTTTACGCCGTTAGACTACTCTCTGTGGGGCTACGTCAAGTATATGGTCTATGTCAACAAGTCAGCGACGATTGATGAACTTCGTACGAGTTTTGAACATGAAATTGCGGCAGTATCGGTCAATTTATGTTTAAAAACTGTCAAAAATTGGGTTCAGCGTCTGGACTTCTGCAAACGTGTCCGTGGTGGTCAAGCAAAAGAAATCGAATGCCAGAAAGACGCAATGCTTACTGGATGGCGGACAATGTTGCTTCATCTATTACTATGGGTGATATAAATATTGAGGAATCAGAAGCTCTTGATGTTCTGGGCATGAAAATACAGTGTGATGTCTATTGGACTCATCATATTTTTCAAGTATCGAAAGAAGCCTTCAAATGTCTAGGTTTTTTTAAACGGTGTAAGACATACTTCACTCCATCTGATCTCCTAACTATTTATACCACCTTTATCCGACCAAAAATGGAATATAACTCTCATATATAGACCGGTGCTCCAAAGTCTATTTTGGAGTTGCTCGAACGTGTACACGAAAGGGCAAAGGAGCTTGATGGTGACAGTAGGATAGCCAGCTTTATTGACTCGCTAGAGCATCGTCGCAGTGTGGGTTGTGTTTCACTGTTCTATCGATATTACAATGGTATGTGTTCTAATGAAATCACCTTGTTCCCGAAAAACGAACTTTTGCACGTAGTACTCGTATGTCCTCAAGGACCCATCCATTTGTTGTCGATTGGCCAGTGGACAACGCATTATAGAGAAAACTCGTTCTTTAGTCCGTATGTGGAATAAACTTCCCTCAGAAATCTTTCCGCTCATTTGTGACATCAAAAAATTCAAATCAAATGTCCACAAACACTACTCCCCCCTTTCCTACTTCCCATAACCTTTTTTCCTAGTTCCATCACAATGCAATGCATACGAGGGGTCATCCCCTGAGTGTTGGTGAAATTAAAAAAAAATAACTTTTGAAGCGCTCTTATTGAAAACCCCTTTATTATTCAACACTACAATTGAAGGTGCTATATATATTTTTAGAACAATGAAGTTGCGTCATTTGTTGTTATTGAGATGTATTATTTAAGATTTTCGTTCTACAGCCAATTTTATTTCTTTTACATCGACGGCGTGTTACAGCATATTTTTCCCGCTGAGTTGTCTTCTTGTATACATGTATACTCATGCTAGTGCATTACGCTCTTATTGCACTATATAAAATTACAATTATTTATACAACAATAAAAACAACACAAAAATAATACATTTATTGTAATAGTATATATCGTTTTTTTCAGTTTGATATGTAAAGACAAGTAGATACATTACAATTCAAAAAAACCCAAAGAAAAATCAAGAAAGAAAAGCAAAAGAATGAAAAAAATCTAAACATGAATTATAGCCGTCAGTCGCCTCTGAGCTCTCGCTCTCTTCAAACGAGGAAACCCAAGTCATTGGAAAGAAAAAAGTCTGGTCGAAAAGATAATAGAAAAATGTACAGAAAACTATGATAAAAACAAAAAACTAAGATGCAGTAAAACATTAATAAAAACATAACCTAACATAAATAAAAACAACATAATTACACCGAGAGAAAATATGCATAAGAAATTCAAATTTATACACAGGAGGGTGATTGTTTTTTAAGTTTCTAAAAGATCTTCTAAGGCGATAATTTAATCATGGCTTTAAATTGAAAACCCAAGATAATCTTTTTACAAATAAATAAGTGTCAAAAGTGTTGAGAGGCATTTTGTGTTAAAAACCAGCATAACTTAGTACCCCATGACTAGGCATTAGTTACATGCTAACATTATGTTTTTCACCCCTAAATTCAAAACATTAATTAATTTCCAAAAACACACAAAATTCCCATGACTTTAATCTATATAATTTAACCCTAGACGCACTTTAATTGTTGTTTCAATGCATAGAGTTTACACGTTCTAATGTTTTGTTTTGGTTATTAAATTAGACTGGAAAGAAGAAAAATTTAGTTTTCATTTAAATATATGAACCCTTTTTTTATGACTTCTTAGAATATCGATTTTGGAAAAGTTCGATTGATTAAATAAGGGCACATACAATAGAGCAAGGCCCATCAGTGGGAGAACGTTCTAAAATTATTGTGTGTTTCTGATTTTACATTTGTTAGTGTAACAAGATTCCTATGTAGCGTTGCATGAACTATAAATCGAAAAACAATGTCTTAATATCGGGGTCTGTGATCGAAAATAGAACGTTTTAAAAAGTTACGATACGGCTTTTGCCATTTAGAAGTGGTGAAATTTTGTATTGTTTCCACCCAGCTAACAATTTGGTGATTGTTGACGATAATATCATGAAAAATTTGTCTTATAGGATTCGTATAGATGATCAAAAACTGATTAATCAGCTTGGTGATCTAAAAAAGATTCCAAAAAGACTACTTAAAACGCTAAGAAAACGACTAGTTTACAAAAGCACAAACAATTCTTGCAGAATGTGTGCTGTCAAAATCTTATCGTGCAAACGATCGTAATACAACTGTTTTTATGCTATTTTTATCAGTTTGGTGATCAAAAACAACAACAAAAAGACTCAAAAAATACCTCGAAAGCAACTATTTGAAAGCAGAATGTGTGCAATCAGTTTGGTGACCAAAAAAAGTGTACAAAAAGACTCATAGACGCTTTGCAAGCGACTAGTTAAAAATAGCACAAAAAATCTTGAAAAATTTGCATAATATAACAATTTTTAGTTGAAAAAAAAAATTACACGAAAAGACTCGTATCTCATTATGGGTGACGTGGCTTAGTTAGTTAGCACGTCAACTACCAAGCATAACATATCATATTCAGCAGCCTAGGTTCGATCCTCGGTCTCGGCAACATCAATTTCTGTAATTTTTATCTCAGCTTTACTAAAAAAAAAATATATATATATATATATATATATTGAGTAAAAAAAAGCTTAATTCTTTTTACAAATCCAGCAAAATGTGTGCAGTCATATTCTAATGAGAAAAACGAGTCATTAAATACTCTTTCTAAAGAGTTGCATGAAGGGTACCATTTTCTCACACAAAAAGATAATTTTTGACTCATAAGTGATATCATAAATGATCATTTTAGTCGTGCAGTGAAGTCAAAAAAGACTCATTTTGATAAAAAATCTTCCAAAAATGCTAGCTGGTGTGTTACCACAGAAGCCAGACATTCCCCGTCAATCATCCAGATCGGTTTAGAAAGCTCCAAAGTTGCGCTTGAGTTCCTTCTATGCGGCAGAACAGGGTATAATAGACTCCTCCTCGTGACCACAACTGTTGCAAAAGCCTAATCAGATTCACTTCGACTATAAAGTTTGTTGTGTTACTACAAAAGCCAGGCATTCCGCGTTGAGTCAAGCAGATCGGTTTAGAAAGTTCTAGTGTTGGCAAGTATCTACCTTAGCCAGATCACTAAGGGTTTGAAATAAATAAGAGCTTTAGTTCATTTTATACGGCTGAACAGGTTAAGAGCCGTGTTTAATGGAGTCCTCCTCGTCACCACAACTTCTGCAAAAGTCACTCGACGCCACCTTTAGCCTAATCGCGTGTATTTCATTCATATATTGCCCTGTCATGGTAGATGGGCGCAAACAGGGTACCCAGTAAGAACAGTGTCAAACGTTTGAAATATGATGACTTTTACATTTGATATCAAACTTTTTTTCAAACCTGAACAGATGTTTGGGATTCACATTCATTTTCAAATGAGGATTCATTTGAGAATAAACGCTTGAAAAATGATAGTTTCTCAAATTGAGAATAAAGGTTATTCTCAAATCATTATCAAACCCTAAGATGATTTGAGAATAATTTGAAAAATGGTGTTATACAAATTTGATATCAAACCTTATTTCAAAATTTTTTCAAACATTAAAAAAAATGATGTCAAAAAAATTAATGTTTAAGATGTTTTAATGGAATGGCATTGCATTTCAAAGAAATTCGTTATTTCTTTCGGATTTTTTAAAATTGATCCATATTTGACCATAAAACCTTGCTTAAAAAATGTCAAGATTAAAAATTCAATAATATTCATATGCATAAGTAAATTTTTTTATTTCTTAACATTTTTTTTACCTAACAATAAAAAAAGAATTCAAATATGATGCACCGTTTTCAAAAACAAAATAAACAAACTCAAAAATATCGAAAATACAACGCCATTTTATTTATGTTCCACATGTAGATGATATCCACATTTGAAAAACCTTTGAGAATGAGGTTTGATAATGATTTGAGAAGAAAGGAATTTCTCAATTTGAGAATAAAGTCCCCTTTTTGTTGAGAACGCTATTATTCTTAAATCAGTATCAAATCAGTATCAAACGTTTGACCTTTGAAAAAAGATTTATTTTCAAATCATCCTCAATTTGAGAATAAACCTTTTTTCTTACTGGGTTAAAGCAGTGTTCAATGGACTCCTCTTCATCACGAAAAGTCACTGTATTTCGATTATATATTGCGCTGTCATTGTAGGATAGGGCAAGCGCGAACAGTGTAAGAGCCGTGTTTAATGGACTCCTCCTCGTCATCACAACTTCTGAAAAAGTCTCTCGTAGCCACATTTAGCCTAATCACTTGTATTCCAATCATACAGTGCCCTGTCATGATAGGATAGGGCAACCGAAATGTCTTATGAACTCATTCTCCTCGTCACTACAGCTTCTGCAAATGTTACTCGTCGACACTTTGAGCCTAATAGCGAGTATTCTAATCAGACAGTGCCCTGTCATGGTAGGATAGGGCAAGTGCAGTGTTTTAAGAACTATTCCTGCTCGTCAACATATCTTATCTTATATATATATATAGAATGACTATCTCGAAAACGGCTCTAACGATTTTAATAAAATTTGGACAGTGGGTATCTTTTTTGATGTATAGGTCGAAGAAGAAGGGACTTTTGGAACCTTTGCCTCTAAGAGGGTAAAAACGGGTAAAAAGGGGAAAAAATCGAAAACGCTATATCTCCTTAAGTAATAGGTATAGAAACAAAATTTAAATTACGTTTTAAACAGCTATGAAAATAAACGGACAGGTGTTTAGTACTTTTTTGAAACTATGTCCGATAAGGGGTAAAAAAGGGTGAAAATAGTTTTTTTGGTACCTTTTTAACCCACTCTTATATTATAAACTAAGGAATATAGAATGAAACTTTGTACTGCAATCAATAGATGTGAAAGAAATATTGAACACGTATTTGGTACTTTTTTGATTTTGTGGCCAAAATGTGTAAAAAAGGGATAAACTGATAACTTAACATCTACAAAAGTAATATGAATAGGAAAATTATGTTAACTGCTTTCTAATAAAATGTACCGAATTCAATTGGTACCAAAGAAGTACCAATTATGCATATGGAACTTTTTGAAATTAGGGGATAAAAAGGGCAAAAAATTAGTAATGTTATAACTTTAAAACAAATGAATGTTTGTCTGTATGTATGTTCTTTATAGAATAGTAAACTGTGAATTTGATCATGTTATGCTCTTTAGCAAAGATGTTGCGGATAAGCCGGCGGAGGTTTTTAAGTTGGTAAACGAATTTCCGACAGGTGGCGCCACTGAAATTTTCTAAAAATTAATTAAATCGTAAACTGTACATTTGATCATACTATGATCTTTTGCAAAGTTGTAGCGCATGAGCCGGCGAATGCTTTTTAATTGGTGTGAATAATTTCCGACAGGTGGCGCTACTAAAAATTACTCAAAGTCAATTTAATCGTAAGCTGTACATATAATCATGCTATAATCTTTAGCAATGTTGTTGCACATGAGCCGACGAAGGTTTCTTAGTTGGTATGAAGAAATTTCGACAGGTGGCGCCACTGAAATTTACTTAAAGTCAATTTAATCGTAAACTGTACATTTAATCATGCTATAATTTTTAGCAAAGTTATTGCGGATAATCCGACGAAGGTTTATTAATTGGAATGACCAAAGTCCGACAGGTGGCGCCACTGAAAATTACTCAAAATGAATTAAATCGTAAACTGTGCATTTGATCAGACTATAAGTGAATTAAATCATAAACTGTGCATTTGATCATGTTATGATCATAAGCAAAGTTGTTACACATAAGCAGATGAAGGTCTTAGTGGTATGAACGACTTCAGGCGGCGCCACTGAAAACTACTCAAAATGAATTAAATCGTTAACTATGCATTTGATCAGACTATAATCTTTAGCAAAGTTGTTGCGCATGAGTCGACGGACTTTTCTGTTGGTATGACGAATTTTCAAAATTATTTAAAATGAGTTAAACTGTAACTGTATAAAATAAAATATATAAAAACTTTAAAATTTGCCTCAAAATGCTTATCATAAAGCCCCGAGCTAGGCTCGGTCAACCAGGTACTCTTCAACATAAGTCACACGTAGCTGCCTTCAGCCTAATCGCGTGTTTTCCAATTAAACAGTGCCTGTATATATGCCCCGTCATGATAGGATAGGGCAAGTTCGGTGTTTGATGGACTCTTCCTCCTAGTCACCACAACTTCTACATAAGTCACTCGTCGCCTAATCGCATGTATTCCAATTCCAGTGCCTATATACATGCCCTGTCATGATAGGATAGAACAAGTGCTGAGTTTTATGGACTCTTGCTTCCCGTCACCACAACTTTTGCAAAAGTCACTCATCGACACTTTCAGACTAACCGCGTGTATTCTAATCCGACAGTACCTTGTCAGACAGTTAGATCACTTAAAAATGTAATGATTTCCTTAAAATGTCATGAATTGGATCATCTCAAAATATCGGAATAAGAAAATTCCCAAGCTAAACTTGTAAACAGTCAAAATCGAAAAGAATAAACTTGTATCATTCTTAGTTATGATCCTTAACAGGAATTCATATTGTCAATTATCTTAACTATACATATCACAGACTAAAAGCCCTCAAGGTAGCCCAATATCAGAATTACCAAAAAAAAACTCTAAGTGGTAACCATTTGTTACTAAATGTCGAGAAAGTTAGGTCGTGAAATGGATTGTACCCCTGTGCAAAATTGCAAAACAATACGAAACGAATTCGTTAAGTATCTACGATCTTTAAAGCTCGAAGGAATTTGTTAAAAGCTTTACTTGTAGATTTCTAGCCTAAAACCTTTTGAAAACTAGTGAAACCTATTCATGCAAGTCGTTCCATATCTTTTTCACAGATTAAGTGTAATATGTTATGCTATCCAAGGGGGAAATACAAAAGTTTTCACTTTCCTACTTAAGTTTTCACGACTTTGGATCTAAAACGCAAGCACCATGTAATTCTCCAAGGAGCCGAAGAAAAAATTCCAGGGGCTCTGATTCCTGTGGTAGCAGTGCTTATCCTATAGTTTGAATTTGTAGTTGAGGACTTTTACCAATTGACCTTGAAACAGTATCAGATCTAGTGACCTACCGCGCAGAGGAAGACATCAAGCAATGAACATAAAAATGCTTATCACAAGAGTGAAATCCATAAACAATTAAGAGTCAACCTAACGGGCGATACATTGCTCATCGTGTGGCACAATCGGCTAACAAGCTATTTTACATCATCGGCAACTCAAACGGCCACGCAGAGATCCTCCTCTTACTCTGTCTTCTAGTATTACGAATCCACCCAACCTTCCAAATGTAGCAACGCCCTACTAAAATAGCAGCCAACCCCAAAGAGAAGAGTCCATCATAAACAGTACTCAGAGCTCGCCTGCTAAGACACATTAGTTTTTAAGGTTACGCCAAACCATACCAGCATCGTCACTAAGCTTGTTCCTAACGTGGTAACGATCAGTTAAAAGTTTTCCTGCCTTTCGGATGGATTCTTGTCGTAAACATGAGCGTGTCTAGATCCTATATTCTAATGATCGATAAGTCAACAAACTTGAGAAATAAAGAAGCTTCTTCAGGTTTGTAATCTTAGGTTATCAAGTTACAAACTCACAATTTCAGTACCTAAAAAGCTTTCCAACCAAAAGCGTCTTTCAAATGAATAACCTTCTAAATAAGAGATGGGAGGATCAAATAAATGGTGCAAAGGTAACTTTTGGGTTATCGAACGGAGGAACATAGATGCTTCCTGAAACTGTTAATCCTAAAGTCCAAAATTATCAGCTCAGAATAAGGGTATTTATCAGAGTTTCGAATTAAAACATGTATGACTAAGCCTCTGACACAGCGCCGAGACGATCGAATAAATGACCCAAAGACCCGCTATCACTATACTTTTAGGTTTTCAAACGAAGAAACATATTTGCATCCTCAGTTCTTTAATCCTGAAGTCCAAAGGAACATAAATGCTTCCTCACATCGTTAATTCTGAAGTCCAAAGTTATCATCTCAGAATTTGTGTATTAAGTAGAGGTTTGAACCGAAACATGTATGACTAAGCCTATGACACGGAGCCGAGACGATCAAATAAATGATCCAAAGAAGGTTCTTCAAACTCTTCAACTAAAACTGGAATGTGTATCATTTTGGAAGGTGTATTTAAACAAAATATGACAAATTTGTTTGGATCCACTTTTTTGATTTCAGTTGAGTCATCCTAACTAATATAGGCAGCAAATTTTTACGAGCTAAAGAAGGTTTCCCACACCGATCTTCCAACTATCTAACTAAGACTGAAATATCTATCATTTTATTAAAAAGAAAGATGACAAAATTGTCTAGATCCACTTTTTTTTTAATTTCAGTTGAGTCATCTAAACTGGATTAGGAAGACAATTTCTAAGAACTAAAAAAGGTTTCCCACACAGATCTTCCAAATCTTCAACTAGGACTGAAATATATATCATTTCGGAAGGTGTATTAAAAATAAAGTTCACAATTTTGACTAGATCTATCTATTTTTTTTATTTCATTTGAGTCATCCAAACTGGATAAGGAAGAAAATTTTTAAGAATTAGAGAAGGTATCCCACACAGATCAACAAAGACTGAAATATATATGATTTTTTTTTAAGAAATATTATAAATTTGTCTGGATCCACTTTTTTGATTTCAGTTGAGTCATCCAAACTGGATTATGAAGCACATTTTTACGAACTAAAGAAGGTTTTCCACACAGATCTTCCAACTCGCTAACTGAGACTGCAATATATATCATTTTATTTAAAAGAAAGATGTGGAACTTGTCTAGATCCACTTTTTTTTCAGTTGAGTCATCCTAACTAGATTTGGAAGCAAATTTTTCTAAATTTAAGTTTTTCCAGACAGATCTTCCGACACTCCAACAAAGACTTAAATATATATCATTTTGGAAGGTTTATTTAAGCAAAAGATGACAAACTTGGGTAGATTCACTTTTTTTCACGTTGAGTCATCCAAACTGAATTACAAGACAAATTTTTAGGAATTAAAGAAGTTTTCACACACAAAACTTCTGAAACTGAGATATATATATATATATATATATATAATTTTGTTTAAAAGTAATATGACATACTTGTCTAGATCCACTTTTTTGATTTCAGTTGAGTCATCCAAACTGAATTAGGAAGCAAATTTTTACGAAAATTGTTAAAGCTCTTGTCATAGGTTCTTTTGCTGGTATAATTTCCGAACTTTGAATAAAAAAGAATGTCTAATACCCATTCCAGTTTTTCAGCAATCCTACCCCACTGTGCCTTCTAATGTTTTAATGTACATGACATAGTTTTTCTCAACGTAGCTGCGGTATCGGTGGTGGGTGATTGACGATTGTGGTGACGGTGACATGATTGCGGCTCCTACTGTTAATGCAGTTGATGATGATGGTGGCTATGGCGATGATGATGACGATGTTATGCCAATGCAAAAACTAAAAATCATTATAATTATTTTTTTGTGCTCTATGGCCATTTCTAGTCTTATGCTCATAATAAACTAGAGATGAATTGAATACATAAAACACATGTATTAAAATTTATGGCAAATAATTAAAATGATATATGAAAATATTTACTTAACGGTCAGTCAGCAAAAAAATAAAAAATAAGATGAGTTGAGTTGAGAAATAAAAAATGTATTAAGAAAGACAATTGAAAATCATTTAAACAAGTTTTGATGGCTTGAAAAAAGGCGCTATAGGGAAGATGACGAGATTAATTTGGAAATTGAAAAAACTCATAATTTTTAGTCTGAATTTAGAAAATTAAAGATTTTAAATTTTGCTTAAAAAATCTACAAACTAGAGCTTTATATAAGCTTTTAAAGCAGTCGCTATTTAAGATTAATGACTTATAATTCTCATTTAGTTTATAGTTTTAAAGCAATAAGTGTTTTCGGTTGAAGAGCATAATTTTAAGTATCTTTCCTAAAGATAAGTCATATTTCAGTTAAGTGTTTATTTAGATTACCATTCTACTTCCTGGTATTGAGTAGCCCTTCCTAAATGTCTAGATCCCTAGTTCCCAAGGTAATTTTTATTTGATAATGCTAAAAATTAACTGTAATTTAAAAATTAAGTGTACGTAAAGTTTTTTCTTAGATTACCCTACTACTTCCAGGTATTGAGTAGCCCTTCTCAAATATGTATTTTCTTAGATCCCAAAGTAATTTTACTTAATAATCCTAAAAATTTACTGTAATTTTTTTTGAGTATTTTTTTTTTTCTTTTCTGAAAATGATTAATTACATTTGCTTTCAAAACTTATTCCACTTATATTCTCGCTCGTTATCGTTGGCGTATTTCTTCTGTTTTTTGTTGCCATTAAATACTTGTGTAAAATCCATAAACTGTAAAATTTTTATTTGGAATTGAAATACACAAAAAATAATATTGTAAAGTTTTTGTTTTAAAGGTCTTGAACGCAAAAATTAAAAATCATTTGCCAAAACGTATATAAATCTTTTTTATTATAGTTAGAATTAATCATTTTTAAATTTAGGAAATTACTTGGAATTTTTTTTTAATATGAAATTTTATTTTAAGGTTTGAAGTGGAGAAGGAATGAAATATTTTATATCAAAAATATAATACATTTACTTTTGGCAGGGGAGAGTAAAGTTTCAAGGGTATCAAATTCCAAGGTATCCAAATTTAAACTATAAAGTCACATTATAGAAAATATTCACTAGTATTGCACTGTTTCATGATCTGATTCATAATTCTGTGCATTTTTGATCTCTAAACAAGTCTTGTCCAAATAATCGCACGCGGGCCTTTGTTCATGTTCACTCTCACATACATACATATTTTGCTCACACCGACAGAAAAAACACGAAATTAAAAAAATTTTAAACGATTTAAAAAAAATGTGTTTTCTAAATGTCAGGTTTAGTAAAGAGGTTGTCCTAGTTAGTTTGTCATATCTTGAAAACTACTTGCCAAATTTAACGAAAAATATATCAAAAGATTAAAAACAAAATTTCCCTTAAGATGTTGTAACATTAAATTTTTATACGATCAACTGTTTTAAAGTTATTTACATTGCAATGTAAAAAAAAAATAATTTCTTTTGTGCAAAAACAAAAAAATTTTTTCAAAAATTCATAAAAAAATCCAAAATTTTAAAAATTTACCATCGTTACTTCAAGATTACAAAACTATGAGTATTCAAAATAAAATAAGGCTTATACTAAGAAAATACATTGATAAGTAGTGATTTCATTAAGAATAAAGTGAAAGTGAAATACAAAATTTTATCGAAAAATTTGTCATACGAAGAGGTTGTCCTACCTAAATCATATCATATCTTGGAAACGACCTATCCAATTTTACTGAAAAATACATCAACGGATTAAGAACGAAATTGCCCTTAAGATGCGCTAACATAAGATTTTTATAGGATCAACGGTTTAAAAGTTATTTACATCGCAAAGTAAAAAAATAGTTTTCTTTTTGTGGAAAAACAAAAAATTTAGATTTTCAAAAATTCATACAAAAAATTCAAATGGGAAAAATTTAACATCGTTACTTAAAGATTGCAAAACTATAAGTATTCGAAATAAAAAAAGGCTTACACTATGAAAATCCATTGATTAGTATTAATTTTACTTAGAATAAAGTGAAATACAAAATTTTGGTGAAAAATTTGCCATACGAAGGGGTTGTCCTACTTAAATTATCATATCTTGGAAAGGACCTATCAAATTTTATTGAAAAATACATAAATGGATTAAGACCAAAATTGTCCTTAAGATGTGCTAACATAAGATTTTTATAGGATCAGCGATTTAAAAGTTATTTACATCGCAAAGTAAAAAAATAGTTTTTTTTTTTGTGCAAAAACAAAAAATTTAGATTTTCAAAAATTCATAAAAAAATGTAAATGAAAAAATTTAACATCGTTACTTAAAGATTGCAAAACTACAAGTATTCGAAATAAAAAAAGGCTTACATTATGAAAATCCATTGATTAGTATTAATTTTACTTAGAATAAAGTGAAATACAAAATTTAAGTGAAAAATTTGCCATACGAAGGGGTTGTCCTACTTAAATTATCATATCTTGGAAACGACTTATCCAATTTTATTGAAAAATACATAAATGGATTAAGACCAAAATTGCCCTTAAGACGTGCTAACATAAGATTTTTATAGGATCAACGGTTTAAAAGTTGTTTACATCGCAATGTAAAAAAATATTTTTTTATTTGAGCAAAATCAAACAAAAAAAAATTTTATTAAAAATTCTTAAAAAATCAAAAAGGGGAAGAATTTATGACCATTACTTGACCATCGCAAAACTATGGATATTCCAAATAATATGAGCTTGATAATTTGAAAAATCCATAAATTTTTAGTGATTTTATTAAGAATAAGGTGAATACTAAATTTTAGTAAAAAATTTGTCATATGGGCAAATCCGAAAATCCTTAAACCAAGGACAACATTTTAAAACCGTCAAAATCGCTTATTTGTGTTTATGGAAAAATGGACCATATATTGATCCTTTAGAATATATGGATGGATACAATTTTTGATTGCTCTTTTTGTGAATGGTAGGTCTTTATTTGCACCCGTCTCGATTTTTTATAAATTTTTTAAAATAATTGGTTTTTTAAAAGTTCATAAAAATCGCAAAAACGTCCATTTAGTTATCAAGTTTCAGCAGGAGCTCAACGTCTGCTTAATTTTATGCAATTAGATGTAAAAGACTCCATCAAAAGTAATTCGAGTGATATAAATAACGTCAAATAAAAAAGAGGCTTACAGTGTGTAGCGTCCGTCACAAAAATAAAGTTTTTTTTTTAATTTGACTAGTTCAATTTTTCTTTTTTCTCCAATTGAACTTGGTTCGTAAAAAGAACTTATAGTATGCTTTACATTAGGCTAGCATTTTAAAGAAAAATATGTATAGGAAAGTGTGTAGCGTCCGTCACAGTATATATTTTTTCAAAAATGATATTTATTAAATACAAAATTTACGAACACATATCTGTCTTATTCATAAAGCAATAACACTCTATATCCACATATTAAAATTAAGGTATTAGGTGTTAAAAAAAACATACAGTGGGGCAAATTTTGAATTTTTTTTTTATTTTTTATTTTTGGGACACTTTAACAGCTGACCGCAGCATTCTTGGAACGAAAATTAAGATGTAAAAAATATAAAACTTTTAAAAAATATATAGCCTTTTTCTGAAATAACAAATTGTGCCTAAAAATCTCCTTTTTAACCGCGAACATGATAAGAAATGAGATGAAATTCTGGAACAAATAAAACCATTACTTTCACTGATTAACGAATCCTTTAAAAAAATATGAAATATGAATTTGTTCCAAATAAAAAACAATCAAGTAAAAACTGTATTGTCCGTCACATAGCGTCCGCAACAGTTAATTTTTGGATTTTTGGTGAAACTTTAAACTTTAAAATATTTTATGAAAGCTTTTTTGTAATCCCCTGATTTTCTTCTATCTTTAATGAATTTACAAGTTTTTTATTACTATGACTGATTTGATGAAAATTACAGAAGCACGTGTTGAAAAAAAAGTCACTTCCATTTTTCGTAGCGTCCGTCACAGCACTTTAAAGCGAGTATCTTTTTCCTCCCAAAGGAGTAAGTAAATTAACAAATGCCTTTCGATAGCACAATCGATGGGCTAATATTCTAGGAAATCTGTGCAAAGATAACTGGGGCCAAATTACCGCATTCGATATCGATCAAAAACTCAAACTTTTAAGCGAATATTGTGAAGTATATTTTAGGGATGTCCAAAGTTACTTCTATGCAAAAAGTTTATTGGAATTTGGTATTCATTTTGATTCCTTTTTAAAAATATATAGTTCAATTAAAACTCTTTTACTAATGTTCATCTATTGGCAAATAACTTATATAATAATATATAGTAAACTGTCCATCTTTTAAATAATTTTGATTATCCTTAAAGTATGCTATACAAGTGTTTTGAAAATAGCTAAGATTTCGATCGATATCGAATGCCGTAATTTGGCCCCTGGTGTAGAAAGGCAATGGGATACATTGAAGTACAACAAAATCCGTACAAATGTATCGTCCGTCACGCAGGATTTGCCCATATAAGAAAATATTTAAATTTACAACAATTTAAGCATTCAAGTATTTAAAATTTACAGAATATCAAAAATTTAAATATTTTAAAGTTATGCTTTGGTAACCCAACAGACAAACAAGATCCAAATCGCATTTGATATCGATAGAAAAGGCAGACTTTTAAGAAAATATTGTGTAACATACCTTAAGGATTTTGAAAATAACTTATTTTGCAAACAGTTTTATAAGACTTGATATCTAAACATATTCGTTTATTTGTCAAAATATTTAGTTTAAATGAAACTCTTTTACTATCAGAGAACTTTTGACAAATAACTTCACAAATGTAGTGAACCTTATATGTTATATATTATTTAGATTATCCTAAAAGTATGCTACATAAATGTTTTTGAAATATCTAACACTTCTATAGATATCGAATGCGGCGATTTGGCCCCAGAAGTTATCAAAACTGACAAAACGATCCAACTAAGTAAGAATAAGAAACACGAATACCTTCTTTTTTATAAGAATGTTTGCTGGGTAATTTATGTTATTGTCTTGGTGTTTATACGTTTATGTATTTTATATTGAATTTTCTAAAATGTTGTATGTCTTTTTTCCTAACAAACAAATATTTTGATTCTTAAGTTCATTTCGTCTACTAGAAAATATTTATTAGGTTCTGGCTTGTAATGTAAATATTTAAATTTTAAAAATCAAAGCCTTTGCTAGCATTTAGACTATGTGTTTTTTTTATCATTTTTAATATGACCACAATTTTTATTATATATTTTTAAAAAATAAAGTAATGTTAGAAAGGAAATTTCTTCAACAAATACACTTAGGCTTTTTTGTAGGCAATGGTTGAAATTTTGTTATTTCTTCGAGGGTGGCCGGGCCATCGTATGTTTGATGAGTAGATTGTAGTTCATATCAAATAAACAAAAAACCATAAAACTGCAAATATTTTATTTTATTTTTAAATACATATTTATTTATTTAATTTATATTTTATGTGTTTTTATTACAATTTTTATTGTAAATGGCTTTACTCATTTACATAAAATTTACATGTGTAAAATGATTTTCTAAAAACACTTTAAAGAAGATAAATTTTTGTAAAATGGAAAGTTTTTTTAATTTGAAATTTTAGAATAAAAGATTTTTTGTATAAAATTACAAAACTTTAAACTAAAAGAGAACTAGAACAGAACCGAACTAGAACAAAACTAGAACAGAACTAGAACAGAACTAGAACAGAACTAGAACAGAACTAGAACGGAACTAGAACAGAACTAGAACAGAACTAGAACAGAACTAGAACAGAACTAGAACAGAACTAGAACAGAACTAGAACAGAACTAGAACAGAACTAGAACAGAACTAGAACAGAACTAGAACAGAACTAGAACAGAACTAGAACAGAACTAGAACAGAACTAGAACAGAACTAGAACAGAACTAGAACAGAACTAGAACAGAACTAGAACAGAACTAGAACAGAACTAGAACAGAACTAGAACAGAACAAGAACAGAACTAGAACAGAACTAGAACAGAACTAGAACAGAACTAGAACAGAACTAGAACAGAACTAGAACTGAACTAGAACAGAACTAGAACAGAACTAGAACAGAACTAGAACAGAACTAGAACAGAACTAGAACAGAACTAGAACAGAACTAGAACAGAACTAGAACAGAACTAGAACAGAACTAGAACAGAACTAGAACAGAACTAGAACAGAACTAGAACAGAACTAGAACAGAACTAGAACAGAACTAGAACAGAACTAGAACAGAACTAGAACAGAACTAGAACAGAACTAGAACAGAACTAGAACAGAACTAGAACAGAACTAGAACAGAACTAGAACAGAACTAGAACAGAACTAGAACAGAACTAGAACAGAACTAGAACAGAACTAGAACAGAACTAGAACAGAACTAGAACAGAACTAGAACAGAACTAGAACAGAACTAGAACAGAACTAGAACAGAACTAGAACAGAACTAGAACAGAACTAGAACAGAACTAGAACAGAACTAGAACAGAACTAGAACAGAACTAGAACAGAACTAGAACAGAACTAGAACAGAACTAGAACAGAACTAGAACAGAACTAGAACAGAACTAGAACAGAACTAGAACAGAACTAGAACAGAACTAGAACAGAACTAGAACAGAACTAGAACAGAACTAGAACAGAACTAGAACAGAACTAGAACAGAACTAGAACAGAACTAGAACAGAACTAGAACAGAACTAGAACAGAACTAGAACAGAACTAGAACAGAACTAGAACAGAACTAGAACAGAACTAGAACAGAACTAGAACAGAACTAGAACAGAACTAGAACAGAACTAGAACAGAACTAGAACAGAACTAGAACAGAACTAGAACAGAACTAGAACAGAACTAGAACAGAACTAGAACAGAACTAGAACAGAACTAGAACAGAACTAGAACAGAACTAGAACAGAACTAGAACAGAACTAGAACAGAACTAGAACAGAACTAGAACAGAACTAGAACAGAACTAGAACAGAACTAGAACAGAACTAGAACAGAACTAGAACAGAACTAGAACAGAACTAGAACAGAACTAGAACAGAACTAGAACAGAACTAGAACAGAACTAGAACAGAACTAGAACAGAACTAGAACAGAACTAGAACAGAACTAGAACAGAACTAGAACAGAACTAGAACAGAACTAGAACAGAACTAGAACAGAACTAGAACAGAACAGAACAGAACAGAACTGAACTAGAACAGAACTAGAACTAGAACTAGAACAGAACTAGAACAGAACAGAACTAGAACAGAACTAGAACAGAACTAGAACAGAACTAGAACAGAACTAGAACAGAACTAGAACAGAACTAGAACAGAACTAGAACTAGAACAGAACTAGAACAGAACTAGAACAGAACTAGAACAGAACTATTCGGCTATTCCCTTTATCGACGATTAATTTCTTCAAAGAATTCTCCTGAAAGCTGAAATGGAAAATTGTAGCTGGGTTTCAGATCTGGAGTGTACAGTAGATGCGAGAACAGTTCTAAGCCCAACTCCTGAAATTTTGCCATCGTTCTCCATCGTTTTCAAATGGCTTCGTTACTTTTAATCTTCGTACTTCAAACACTCCTTAAATCGCGGAATAACATTCCCATTTGAAGAAGAATAAACAGCTTTTATCAAGACAATGCTTTCGTCTAGACTCTAGACTTTATATCGCTTAGTCTATTCTCACTATCTATTGGTCTCTGGTATGAAATGATGGAGCCATCCCTTGTCGATAATTGATACAAAAGCTCACGGCATCCACTTTGAACGAAGCTTTCAGATACCCAAGAATTCACTCACAATATGTATAATATATTACATGGATTGCTAAAATCTGGGCTATATTGGACAACTTTAGTTTAGAGTCATCCAAAAAAAAAGAAAAATGTCGGGATAGTCATTTTTTATTTAAAAGAAAAATTTTTCGCACTTAAACCTCCTTTTTGATCAAAGGTAAAGAATACTTGTGGAGACTATCAACTCCTAGAAGCGTTTCGATGGTTGGTTAGGTCATCATCGTCAGAAGGAGTAATCCTACTTTTAGTCAGATCAAAAACCTCGCATTATTACCTATTATACAAACAGAATTATTACGAATTATGTTGGTGAATCGAAGGTAAATGGTCAGATAATCGTATGAACAAAAGTAAAGTTGGGATACTCCTTCTGACAATGATGGGCTCACCAACCATCGAATCGGGTCAAGGTATTGGTTGTCCCCACAAACATTTTTTGGCTTTTATCAGTAAAATGTCTATTACATTAATAAATTTATGTTATAGACTGAGATTAAGTGCGAATAAATTTACGTTCAAATAAAGTTTCTTTTAGTTCGTGCTTGTACAAAAAAATTAAAATGGATCAGAGCTGGGGGAAACTTCCTCTTTAAAGTATAATCAAATATAATTTTAGTTGTTATGTATCTTTAAATCTAAGTATAGCTTTCAAACTTTCTGTGACTAATTTTTGGCTCATTGGTTGTACTTTTGGCAAAATGTGATAGGACAAGTTCAGGATAACTTTCTCCCCCATACAAATTAAATACTTATCTTTATGTCTCCTCAGAACTTTTAGAGGTAAAATCATTCAATTTGAAGCAAAATCTTTGTTTATTAAGTAGCGTAAGTTGGTCAAATGTAGGCAGGATCGGATAAGGGGGTGCTGTACATATAAGACAAGAGCATATTTATTAACGAGTTTTGATAAAAAAAAACAAAAAGGATCAGAGCAGGGGGATTTCAGCCTCCGGTACAATAACTTTTATTCAACTTTTTTGGTTAAATTGGAAAAAATTGAATAGGATATGAGACGGGGTTGTTGGTCCCTAATATGAGTTTTGTTGAAAAAAATAGGATCAGCAGAGGGATATCTGCCTCCAGGACAACTTTTTTGGAAAAAATTAAACAGGATAGGAGTCGGGGTTCTTTGTCTTTGTCAGAGGTTCTATGTGTTTGTCAGAGATTCTTTGTCATTGTCAAAGGTTACGTAAATGGTAATTTATGTAACCTCTGAATCATTCAATGGAGTATTAAACGTGTTTATTATTAATATCGGGGTTGATCGAGAAAGCCCGGTTAACGCCGCCGAACATAAAACTTAACTAATTTTTTAAAAAGTTTTATCAAAAATTTTGGGATATCAAACATTTAATTAAAAAGTTTAAATGTAGTGTATTGCACTAAGATTCCAATTTATTACAATTATTCATTATTATAATAAATTGTTTTTTGATAGTTTTATCAAAAAACTATTTATTATAATAACAAATAATTGTAATAAATTGGGATCTTAGTGCAATACAATACAGTAAAACTTTTTAATTATCTATTTTACATTAATTAGTAGCGATTTTTCTAATACAACATAATTAATACCATATTTGGTACAAAAAATTTTCCCTTAAGGGGTTAAAACACACACACATGAAACTGGTATTTTTGATCTGAAATCTTCTCGCGTTTTGAAATTCACTTATGCGGTTGGTCACTTTATTTAAATTTGGAATAAATAATTTATAATTTTTGTTTAATATTTTTTATTTCAGATTTCTTCTAAAGGTTTAATTGTCAACTGCTAAAAATACATTTATTAAATTTTTTGTATAACAAATAATTAAGTGCAATAAATCTAAATATAATAATAAAATTAATAACATTCGCTTAACATTCCTGTTTTTATAAAAAAATAATAAACGTAATTAAATAATTAATTACATTTAAATAAAAAATATAAAAAAATTTTAGTGCAATAATTTTTTTTTAAATAAATCCAAAGTAATAAAAATTTAAAAGATTTTGTTACTTCTTTTTATATAATTAACCCTTTAAATGCTATATAACAAAATAGTTAAGCAGCCCGAAAAAATCAACGAAAACTTTTTCAACAATTAAAATTGAGACCAATTTAAATGTAATAGAAATAAATGTTATAATAAAAATAAAATATCAAAATTTAATAAAATATAAAAATCTAATAAAATATAAAAATCTAATAAAATATAAAAATCTAATAAAATATAAAAATTTATTAAAAAAGTTAAGCTTATAATACAAAAATATTGATATTAAAAAAATTTTTGAAATAGATATAAAAAATATTTGCTATATAAAAAATTAATGCTAAAATTTTTTTGAAAAATTTCTTAAATTTAAAAAAATATTTAAATACAATAAAAATAACCTAAAATATTAACTAAAATTTTTCACTTACAAATAAATAAATAAAACCAAAATAAACAACTAAAATTTTCGCCCAAATTTTTTTGAAAAATCTTATATTTGAGAACTCTACAAGCCTTAAGAAACCGCTAAATAATTTACTCAAATTCCCCCTTTTTATTCCTTTCAAAGGATTTATTTCCTTTGTTAATTAACCACAACAACCAACAAAAAAACAACAAACAACACAAGAAAATTTAAACGTTTTATTAACTAATATTCTTAATTATCTCTGCCTCACTGACCTTCTAAAGGATTGTTTTATTTTCTCGTACTATTTGTTATCAACAAAAGGATTAAGTGTTTTTCTATAAAAATAAACCCTTCTGAATATTTAACAAAAAAACAAAACTTTTTTCTATAAAAAGCCAAAACAGAAATAAAAAAAACGCTTAAAGCATTTTGAAACCAACCAACAAAATATTGCCACAGGATTAAAATCATAACTGCTGAAAAAAAAACCAACATAAAAAGTAAATTGTTCTAAAAAAACGTAAGTACCTCCCATTAAATAATCCTATTTTATTGAAAATAAACTCAACTCACGTTCTTAAAAAGCCTAAATGTAGGCAGCAAATATTGAGCCTAAATGTAGACAACATTTATTAAAACAAAATTAAGGCAACAGATATTGAGAATTGATATAGGCATCAAATATGGAGCCTAAATGTAGGCAATAAATTTTGAGCCTCAATTTCTAACTCTGTTCTTGTTCTGTTCTAGTTCTGTTCTAGTTCTGTTCTAGTTCTGTTCTAGTTCTGTTCTAGTTCTGTTCTAGTTCTGTTCTAGTTCTGTTCTAGTTCTGTTCTAGTTCTGTTCTAGTTCTGTTCTAGTTCTGTTCTAGTTCTGTTCTAGTTCTGTTCTAGTTCTGTTCTAGTTCTGTTCTAGTTCTGTTCTAGTTCTGTTCTAGTTCTGTTCTAGTTCTGTTCTAGTTCTGTTCTAGTTCTGTTCTAGTTCTGTTCTAGTTCTGTTCTAGTTCTGTTCTAGTTCTGTTCTAGTTCTGTTCTAGTTCTGTTCTAGTTCTGTTCTAGTTCTGTTCTAGTTCTGTTCTAGTTCTGTTCTAGTTCTGTTCTATTTCTGTTCTAGTTCTGTTCTAGTTCTGTTCTAGTTCTGTTCTAGTTCTGTTCTAGTTCTGTTCTAGTTCTGTTCTAGTTCTGTTCTAGTTCTGTTCTAGTTCTGTTCTAGTTCTGTTCTATTTCTGTTCTAGTTCTGTTCTAGTTCTGTTCTAGTTCTGTTCTAGTTCTGTTCTAGTTCTGTTCTAGTTCTGTTCTAGTTCTGTTCTAGTTCTGTTCTAGTTCTGTTCTAGTTCTGTTCTAGTTCTGTTCTAGTTCTGTTCTAGTTCTGTTCTAGTTCTGTTCTAGTTCTGTTCTAGTTCTGTTCTAGTTCTGTTCTAGTTCTGTTCTAGTTCTGTTCTAGTTCTGTTCTAGTTCTGTTCTAGTTCTGTTCTAGTTCTGTTCTAGTTCTGTTCTAGTTCTGTTCTAGTTCTGTTCTAGTTCTGTTCTAGTTCTGTTCTAGTTCTGTTCTAGTTCTGTTCTAGTTCTGTTCTAGTTCTGTTCTAGTTCTGTTCTAGTTCTGTTCTATTTCTGTTCTAGTTCTGTTCTAGTTCTGTTCTAGTTCTGTTCTAGTTCTGTTCTAGTTCTGTTCTAGTTCTGTTCTAGTTCTGTTCTAGTTCTGTTCTAGTTCTGTTCTAGTTCTGTTCTAGTTCTGTTCTAGTTCTGTTCTAGTTCTGTTCTAGTTCTGTTCTAGTTCTGTTCTAGTTCTGTTCTAGTTCTGTTCTAGTTCTGTTCTAGTTCTGTTCTAGTTCTGTTCTAGTTCTGTTCTAGTTCTGTTCTAGTTCTGTTCTAGTTCTGTTCTAGTTCTGTTCTAGTTCTGTTCTAGTTCTGTTCTAGTTCTGTTCTAGTTCTGTTCTATTTCTGTTCTAGTTCTGTTCTAGTTCTGTTCTAGTTCTGTTCTAGTTCTGTTCTAGTTCTGTTCTAGTTCTGTTCTAGTTCTGTTCTAGTTCTGTTCTAGTTCTGTTCTAGTTCTGTTCTAGTTCTGTTCTAGTTCTGTTCTATTTCTGTTCTAGTTCTGTTCTAGTTCTGTTCTAGTTCTGTTCTAGTTCTGTTCTAGTTCTGTTCTAGTTCTGTTCTAGTTCTGTTCTAGTTCTGTTCTAGTTCTGTTCTAGTTCTGTTCTAGTTCTGTTCTAGTTCTGTTCTAGTTCTGTTCTAGTTCTGTTCTAGTTCTGTTCTAGTTCTGTTCTAGTTCTGTTCTATTTCTGTTCTAGTTCTGTTCTAGTTCTGTTCTAGTTCTGTTCTAGTTCTGTTCTAGTTCTGTTCTAGTTCTGTTCTAGTTCTGTTCTAGTTCTGTTCTAGTTCTGTTCTAGTTCTGTTCTAGTTCTGTTCTAGTTCTGTTCTAGTTCTGTTCTAGTTCTGTTCTAGTTCTGTTCTAGTTCTGTTCTAGTTCTGTTCTAGTTCTGTTCTAGTTCTGTTCTAGTTCTGTTCTAGTTCTGTTCTAGTTCTGTTCTAGTTCGGTTCTAGTTCTATACTAGTTCTCTTCTAGTTCTTTGCTAGCAAGTTAATTTATCAAATTTATTTTTAATTGAATTATAGCAAAACACCCCCTTGGGCTTGTGTATATATTTCCTAGCAACTATGGGAAGTTTCCTCAAGGCTCCAACTTTCCATAAACCATTTATATGTATCTTGTAACCTTAAACATATGAAAGAATAATGAATTATAAATCAAGTCAAGGTTATTTTTTGAATGTAGTTACTGCAGCTGCCACACGTTTCTTATATTGTATTTTATTATTAATGAAATAAAGTTAATAAATGTTCAGAAAGAGGAGACAACGACCGACTACTTACGGAATTTTAACATTTAACATACAGTTGAATGTTTAATGAATGTTCAAGCCTTAAAATGAACTGTCAGTCCATAATTTAAAATGTCACAAAAAATATTTTTTTCTAGTAAAAATAAAACGACAAAAAAGCTTCGAGTAACAAAAATGTTTAACAAAATTACCCAGGAGACTTGAGAATTTTAAGGTTATAAAATAAAATGAAAAAAGCTCTTAAATAGGCATAAACCAAAGTATCCAGAATGTTGAAAAGGCGCAGCAAGTGTTTAAACTTTTAAGTGAATGACAGATTCTATGAATATAGAATAGGGCTTAAATGTTTTATGGATAATAGAACATGTTGCCGGGAAAAGCTTTTTTTAATTTACAATATTAGTTTGACTTTTGCTATAAAGTACTTTGTAATAAATGAAGAATTATGTTAAGAAATATTTTCAAATAAAATTATTTGTTTTTTCTTTGAGATGTTGCTAATAATGTTAAGGTAATATATCTTTAATAAATCTTTTAAAAATAATTTGCAACATGTTTAAATCAAAGATATCTTACTGCCATAATTGAAGCAACATAAATGCTGATTTTGAAGAAACTTTACATTAGACTGATTTTAAATAAGTTAATGACGGCAACATGTTGCCAGCAACATTGTACTAAAAGAAACTAAAATGCGAGGAAATATAATTAAGTAAATATTTTTTAATTTAAATTTAATTTGTTTTTCATATTTGATATGATATATAAAATAGTAATAGGATTCAGCAACATGTTGCTAACATATCGTTTAACTTTGTAAAAGCATAATTACCTTATTTGAAACATTTTTTACTCAACATTCGTCCAAAGACAGAAAGTTCTTTGATTTTTTGTTAAATAATCTGAAAATATGTTAGACAAAATTTTCTGCAACATGTTGCTAACAAAATTTTTCGAGAAATATAAAGTTTAGACTGTCTTTTATGAAAACAATCAACAGTTTTTGAAAAATTCGTGTTTCTTAGTTGCTGGAGGCATCAGTTTTATCTTAGTAAAAGGTTTAGCAACATGTCGCGAACAAAGTTTAGTCAATATACAGGATTATAAACTAATTCATATAAAAAAGAATAAGGATAAAACATTTTTGTATAACATCTTGTAACGTCATATTCAGCAACATGTTGCTAGTGATTTAGTTAAAATGTAATATATTTACAGCTACATTCTGGGTAAAGTGAAATTTCTTGAAATTTTCTTGGCAAAAAGAAATTAAATATAAAAAATTTAATTTGAAAAATCTCTTCATTGAGCAACATGTTGCTGGCAACACGAAAGAATTAGAAAAACAGCCTAAAACTTTAAATTTATTACAAGCAACATGTTGCTAAACAAATATGCTACTAGCAACATGTTTCGAACTTATTGGACTTTGTTAGCAAATTAATTTTAGATTATAAAACATTAGTTTCTAGAGACAGTTTTATCTCTAGGATTATATTGCAAGATCACTTTTCAAAGATAAAGCATTTGAGTATTTTTACATTTTTAGCTCTAGCAACATGTTGCGAGTAAGATTTCTTAAAGGTTGCTAGTTTTAAATGATTTTTAATGATGAATCTTTTGAAACAAATGGTTCTTTTAAAAACAAATAGAAAAGCCAACAAACTTGAAATTTGTTACTAGCAACATGTTGCTACATGTACTGAGCTTTAAGTATTTTTTTATTTTTGTCTCTAGCAACATATTGCGAGTATGATTTTGTAAAGTTTTAATTGATTTTTATGAAATAAATAGAAAAAGCAGCAAACTTCAAATGTGTTATGATATGAAATATGTTGCTAAACAAATTTGCTACTAGCAACATGTTTCGTCTATATTGGGCTTTGTTTTACAAATAAATATTAGATTATATAACATTGTTTCAAAGCATTTGTGTCAAGTTAGATTCTTATCTCTAGCAACATGTTGTAAGTTTTACTTTGTAAAGGTAAAACATTTGAGTCTTCTTTATATTTTTATCTCTAGCAACATGTTGCGAATACGATTTTTTAAAGTTATCTAGCTTTAAATGATTGATTTGATCTTTAATGATTATAATAGTTCTTTTGAGACAAACAAAAAAGGCAGTAAACTTGAAATTTATTACTAGCAACATGTTGCTAAACAAATATGCTACTAATAGCATGTTTTTTACATATTTAGCTTGGTTTTACTAATAAATATTAGATTATAAATCATTATTTTACAACATTTGTGCCAAGTTAGATTCTTATTTATAGCAATATGTTGCAAGTAATACTTTCTAAGGGTAAAACATTTGAGTATTGTCATATATTTATCTCCAGCAACATGTTGCTAGTAAGACTTTTTAAAAGTATCTAGTTTTAAATGATTGATTTGATCTTTAATGATAATTCTTTTGAAGCAAATGGTTTTTTAAGACGAATAGGATAGGCAATAAAATGGAAATTTGTTACTATCAACATGTTGCTAAACAAATATGCTACTAGCAACAAGTTTTTTACATATTGCGCTTGGTTTTACTAATAAATATTAAATTATAAATCATTATCTTAAAAAATTTGTGTCAAGTTAGATTCTTATTTCTAGCAACATGTTGCAAGTATTACTTTCTAAAGTTAAGACATTTAAGTATTTTTAATATTTTTATCTCTAGCAACATGTTGGTTGGTTGATACAAATGGTACTTTTGAGACAAATAGAAAAGGCAGCAAACTTGAAATTTGTTACTAGCAACATGTTGCTAAACAAATATGCTACTAGCAGCAAGTTCTTTACATATTGCGCTTGGTTTTACTAACAAATATTATATTATAAGTCATTATTTTAAAGAATTTGTGCCAAATTAGATTCTTATTTCTAGCAACATGTTGCAAGTATTACTTTTTAAAGGTAACACATTTAAGTATTTTTATATTTTTTTATCTCTTGCATGTTCAGGTAAGATTTGTTAAAGTTACCTATTTTTAAATGGTTCTAATGAAACAAATATAAATAACATTTATCTTGAAATTTGTTATTAGCAACATGTTGCTAAGCAAATATGTTAATATTTAATCGTTTGGTGCATACTGGGGCCTTGTTTCACAAATAAATATTGGGCTATAAAACATCACTAAAAGCATTTATATCTCTAGCAACATGTTGCAAGTATCAATTTTTAAAGGCACAACTTTAAAATTTATACTTGACCATTTAAAAAGATTCTGATATTTTTTATCAACATCATGTTGCTAAATAAATATCTTACAAGCAACTTGATGCCATAAACATATACTCGTATATATTTACATTTATTGCACTTTTAACAAAAAAATTGTATATTATGAGTCATAAGTTTTGAATATATGTGTGTAGGTACATTTTTGTCTCTAGCAACATGTTGTGAGAAAATTTTTCAAAGATTGAGATGATTATAAATCTGTAAAGAAGACAAAAATTAATTGTTGTTGAACAAAACAATGTTGCTAAGAAGTTTTGTTGCCAGCAACATGTTGCTAGCTAAATTTTGTATCTATAGCAACATGTTGAAATTGATTTTTTTCAAATAAACATATAATTGAGCTTATAAAACATTAAGAATAGGCAACATAAGACTTTGTTTAGAAACAGTATAATTCCAGCAACATTTTTTCCAACATTTAAAGAGCAAATTTTTCAATAAAGCTCTCCATATAATTAAATTTATTTAACATTAATTGTTTATACAGCAAAAAAATAGTATTAATATATAATGTTTGCCCACTTATAGGCAGAACCAATGCAAATATGTATGTTTTATGCAGGTAGATACATACATATGTATATACAAAATTGTTTATATACATACATATTTATGTAGATGTTGAATAACTATATGTATATACAACTTACATGTTTGCCAATCTGAGTAAATTTATTAAACCAACAAGCTTTGAAACAATGTTTCTGAAGTTGTTTATTTATTCAAATTTCTGCTGTGGATGACGGTTTTTATTTTCAGAGTGTAAATGTTGTTAAAAGCTAAAATAACTTTATTTGGCGTTTTTTTTTTTTGTAGTAACGGTCATTCAACTTTTAGTTTTTTTTATAAGTGATCAGTTTTGTTAATGCTGCATTTTTTGTTGAATTTTTGTTTTGAGTTTCTTATTAACACAACCAACCACTCAAATGCTACCCACTCTTAGAGACCTTAATTATTCATATATACCTTTTTTTAAAGTGTATTTTTTTTTTTTTTTTGCTTAATATAAACATAATTTTTTGTTTTATTGTTTATTTTAAGACCTCAACGATTTTTATTTTTTTTTTTATTTTTAGGATTTGTTTACATTTTTTGTTAGATATTTATGGGAATTCTGCTTATTTTTTTAAAAATTTTTTCCTTCAGTCTTTGGGCTTGTTTGCACGTTATGCTTAAATAAAACAGATAATGACTAAATTTATGGGTAGAAAAAAATTTTTATTTTATGTTTAAATAAAATAACAGCAAAATTTAACGTTTTTTATGTGTGTTTTATGCATTAAATTAATAGAAAGTAAATTTAAATATTTAAGTTATTTATTGAGTGATTGTTAATGAAGTGGGCAGTATAAAACAAAACAAAAACTAAATTTTATGATGGTAGAAGAGGTCACAAAGGTGGAATAAAGTTAAACAAATCAAGAAATAAAATGTGTTTAATAAATTTATTTAAATTTCGGAATAAAATTTTAATGAAGTAAATTTAAAATCAAATTTGAAACATTTATTTAATTCAAATTGTTTTAAACTATAAAATTTGAATTAATGTTGCCTAGTGATAAAGTATAACATTATAAATAATGTTGCTAGCAACCTTGTTTATGAAAAGCAAAAGCATAATTTTAATAAAGCTCGTATATAAAATTTAAACACGTGCTTAAAACATGTTTGTATCGAGTTATAATTCATTTAACAACAAATTTGCTAAATAAGACAGAAATCGTTAGATAATTCTGAGCAATTTTGTTGCTAGCAACATGTTGCTAGTTGCATTTTTATCTGCAGCAACATGTTGAAATTATAAATCAAGTAAATTTTAAATCAAATTAACAATTACTTAACTCAAATTGGTTTAAACTATATAATTGAGGCCCTATGCTCCACTGGGAGTCAAGGATAACAGAAGAATATAATTGAAAACAATGTTGCCTAGTGACAATCCTTACCTTATAAACAAAGTTGCTAGCAACCTTGTACATAAAAAGCAAAAGCACGTGTTTAAAAAATGTTTGTATCGAACTATAATTAATTTAATAACATGTTGTTGGTTATTTGCTGTGTAAGACAGAAATTAAAGGATGTTTTGCTGAGCAATTTTGTTGCTAACAACATGTTGCTAGTTGCATTTTTATCTTAAGCAACATATTAAATTAAAAAAAAACAAGTAAATTTTATCATTTATTTAACTCAAACTCATTAAAACTCTATAATTGCAGTCAATGTTCTCTAGTGACAAAGTATAACCCTATAAACAATGTTGCTAGCAACTTTGTACATAAAAGACAAAAGCACGTGTTTAAAAAATGTTTGTTTAGAGCTATAATTTATTTAACAAAATATTGCTACTAATTTGTTGCTTAAGACAGAAATTAAAGAATTATCAATTTTTTTTTTCTAGCAACATGTTGCTAGCTGTATTTTTATCTAAATCAACATGTTCAAAGTAACATTTTTCAAAGAAACATAAATAATGTAAATCAAGTAAATTCAAAATTCAATTTTAAAATTTATTTAACTCAAAAAAAAAAATAATCTAAACTGAAAAATTTGAATCAATGTTGCCTAGTGACAATCCTTACCTTATAAACAATGTTGCTAGCAACCTTGTACATAAAAAGCAAAAGCACTTGTTTAAAAAATATTTGTATCGAGCTATAATTCATTTAATAACATGTTGTTGGTTATTTGCTGTATAAGACAGAAATTAAAGGATGTTGCTGAGTAATTTTGTTGCTAGCAACATGTTGCTAGTTGTATTTTCATCTGTAGCAACATTTTAAAATTATAAATCAAGCAAATTTTATATCAAATTTTAACATTTATTTAACTCAAACTGATTAAAACTATATAATTGCAGTCAATGTTCTCTAGTGACAAAGTATAACCTTATAAACAATGTTGCTAGCAACCTTGTACATAAAAGGCAAAAGCACGTGTTTAAAAAATGTTTGTTTCGAGCTATAATTTATTTAACAAAATATTGCTACTAATTTGCTGCTTAAGACAGAAATTAAAAGATGTTGCTAAACATTTTTTTACTAGCAACATGTTCCTAGCTGTATTTTTTATCTATAGCAACATGTTGAAAGTAAAATTTTTCAAAGAAACATAAATAATGTAAATCAAGTAAATTCAAAATTCAATTTTAAAATTTATTTAATTCAAAAATATTAATCTAAACTATAAAATTTGAATCAATGTTGCCTAGTGACAATAACCTTTTAAACAATGTTGCTAGCAACCTTGTATACGAAAAGCAAAACCATAAATTAATCAAAATTTAAAAGAAAAATAATAAACGTGTTTAAAACATGTTTGTATCTACAAATAACTCTTTCAGCAACATGTTGCTAGTTATTTTGCTAATATCAAACATGCCATTTATTACACCTTAAAGCAATAAGCTACCAGCAACATTCTTGGTCTCGCAAATTGTTTACTATATGATAAGCCTAAACTAAAGTTAAATTGCCTTAGAATTATGTCCACATTTAGCAACATGTTGCTGGCAACATTTTGCTTAATATGTGTATTTTTAAATTATTCTTTTGAATATACTTTTTGGAAATTTTTAGGCAAAAGCCCAACACGTATTTGTTTATATTTATGCTTAGCAACATGTTGCACAAAACATACTATGTATAAAGTTTTGCATCTTAAATTATGTTCAAACTACCTATAACAAATTAAAAAAAAAGTGTTTCATACTTGTTTGTATCTAGTAATAATACATCTAGCAACATGTTGCTAGTTACTATTTAATTGCATCTAATGCAATTAAATATCTAATGCAATTAATAATCAACAACATTCTTGATATAGCAAAATTTTCACTATATAAGAAGTTTAGTATAAATTTAAACTGCATTCGAATAATCTCTTTACTTAGCAATATTTTCTTGGCAACATTTTGTACAATATGTGTATTTTTAAAGTATTCTTTTACTATTTGGAAATTTTGAGGCAAAAGCCGAATAACGTACTTGTTCATAGCTATATTTTTGGGCTTAGCAACATGTTGCCTAAACTATTCTATATATAGATTTTGCATCTAAAATTTTGGTTAATTAACTATGACAGATTTAAACAAAAAAAAATGTCTTTCATATACATATATTTGTATCTGGTTATAAATTATCTAGCAACATGTTGCTACCTACTATTTAATTGCGATCTTTGCAATATGTTATCAGCAACATTCTTGGTATGGCATTATTATGTTTAGCAACATATTGCAAAAACCATTCTGGTGTAATTATATCTAAGCTTAGCATCTTTAATTTTGAAAAAATTACCCGTGATAGAATTTGAAGAAAAATGTGTTTCAAAGATGTTTAAAACTAGTTATAATTCAACCAGAAACATGTTGGTAGTAAATTTTTAATTACACTTTTTTTATCAGCAACATTCTTTTTATAGTTAATTTTTTCTCCACATTTAAGGTTTGATATAAAATAAAACTGCATCATAATGAAATCTTATAGCAACATGTTACTGGCAACATTTTGTTTAGTAGGTGCACTTTCAAATAATTTATTTGAATAGACTATTTTGAAGTTTTGCGGCAAGTGCCAAATGTTTATTGATATTTAGTTGCATTTTTATGCTTAGCAACATGTTGCATAAAACATTTCGGTATAGATATATATGAATTGTGGCGAAATTTGATTTTGTGCCTTTAGCTACTTCTTTGCTAGCAACATTTTGTGCAAGTCATGTAAGGCTTTCAAAATGACACTTGAACAAAAAATTTTAATCATAAGATATGATTTAAAAAAGTTAACTCACTTTGTATGTCGAATTGTTTTATAATTTTAATATAGTGTCTACAGTTGTTATATAGTTTTATATAAAAAAAATGTTGCTAGCAATTTGTATCTTTGAAATATTTTGATTGCAACAATTTTTGTTTTCCTAACAAAAGAAAAATATGAGTGAGATAAAATAGTTTTCATATTTTGTTCCATTTCAACTACAGCAACATGTTGCTAGTGATTTCTTAAATAAAATAAATTGCAAATTCTATAAAAATTTCCTTGGTTTCTTGATATACAAAAGCATTACTAGCAACATGTTGCTAAAATAATACTTGCAACATATTGCTAAAATATTTTACAGAAATTACGATGACAAAAATGCTTTAAATATATGAAAATATTTATCATAATACTTAATATCGTTGTATGATTTAAAATTTTTTCAGCAACATGTTGCACTAGATAATTTTGATTTGTTGGGATTTCATATCAAATAAATTTGTTTTCATTTTTCATTTTTATTTATTTTTTATTGAATATTAACTATAGCAACATGTTGCTAATGATTGCAACAATTTTGTATTTCATATTAACTCCAGCAACATGTAGCTAATGATTGCTTGCATAAAAAAAATGTTCGTTAATTGTCGTAGTAGATTAGCAAATAAAAGTTTTGAAAATTCTATAAAAGTTTTTGATTTTTTAAGCTTTTTTCTTTGGCTTTTACTAACATAATCAAATGTTGTATTTCATTGACAGTTTCTATATGTTTAGCAACATGTTTCAAAAGTCTTTGCGTAAGCAATAAAATAAAAGTTTGTTAAAATGAGAAATTTTGAATTGCAGATATAACTAAACTCTTTAAATACCTAATATTTAACCAGATTTTGATTTTCTAATATAAAAAAATATTGCTTGCAACATGTTGCTAGGATATTTCACGGATACAACCATGACAAAAATTCTTCAAAAAACGTACTTATAATAAAATTTGACGTAGTTTATAAAATTATATTTTAAGCAACATGTTGCACTAAAACATTTTTATTTGTTTAGATTTCATATGAAATTCGAATGTCAGTTTATATTTCTAATTTCATCAAACAGTAGGACATAAAAATGTTTTTCATATAAACACTTTTATTACTTTTCCCTACAAAACTGATTTATGCTGCAATTAAGACCACCTAAATCAATACCTGCAACATGTTGCTGGGGAAAAAAAGCAATTAAGATAATTAAAATTCTTAATAAAAACCATGGCAGAAACAAAACACTCAAATCATTAATGTCAAGCTAAAGGCAACAAAAAGATTTATATCTTTGGAAAGCAGACATATTTCAATTTTAGCCAGGAAAGTTTTCAGGATTTTATTTATACATTTTTTCTTTTCATTGGAATGAAAGTATCCAAGTTAATTCCCTAACAATTTGCTACCTTTACGAGTTCTATTAATATTTCTAAGCCCACAAAAATTGATTACCTTGAGAATTAAGTAATTGTCGGTTGGCTTTAGAAATGTAAAAGTAATTAAAGGTTTCTATTTATTAACAACAATAGCGAAAACAACAATTACAGTGTTGCCGTCAACAAAAAAATATGACACGCAATATGTGTTTGATATGATTAATTAAGAAGAAGTAAGAACATGTTGCTGAATGAAAAAAAGCAATGAAATGGTCAATAACCTACTAAAATGATTTAAAATGACAAACAAATGTTTAAACAAACGAGAAAAGGGTTTTTTTAAGAAAAATGTTTATAAACATTTTACTAAAAAATGTTTATAAACATTTAACCAAAAAAATTTTTGTTAACATTTTACCAAAATATGTTTATAAACATATTACCAAAAAATGTTTATAAACATTTTACCAAAAAATGTTTATAAACATTTTACCAAAAAAAGTTTATAAACATTTTACCAAAAAATGTTTATAAACATTTTACCAAAAAATATTTATAAACATTTTACCAAAAAATGTTTATAAACATTTTGCCCAAAAAATAATTATAAACATTTTGCCAAAAAATGTTTATAAACATTTTGCCAACAAATGTTTATAAACATTTTGCCAAAAAATGTTTATAAACATTTTGCCAAAAAATGTTTATAAACATTTTGCCAAAAAATGTTTTTAAACATTTTGCCAAAAAATGTTTACAAACATTTTTCCAAAAAATGTTTACAAACATTTTTCCAAAAAATGTTTACAAACATTTTACCAAAAAATGTTTATCAACATTTTGTTAAAAAATGTTTACAAACATTTTTCCAAAAAATGTTAATAAACATTTTACCAAAAAATGTTTATAAACATTTTACCAAAAAATGTTTATAAACATTTTACCAAAAAATGTTCATAAAAATTTTACCAAAAATTTTTTATAAACATTTTGTCAAAAAATGTTTATAAACATTTTGTCAAAAAATGTTTATAAACATTTTACCAAAAACTTAAAAATATTTAATTAAAGAAACAAAAATGTTGCCAAAGGTTGAACAAAGTAGAAGATAACTAACTATAAGTTCTTATAAACATGTTGCTAAGATTTTATTTTGGCTTGACAGAAATGTATACAAACCTATTCCTATTAATTTTCAAACATTTATATCAAATGTTGACATCAGGTGCTCTTTGAAAAACAGTAAAGGTACTCTAATAAGGGTGCCGGCAAATGATGCTAAAGTTGTAGAGGTTTATGGTAAGAAAATAGTATAGCAACATGTTGATACTATTGTTAAGGTTTTAAGGATTAAGATATTGCTTTTTCATAAGTTTATTAAGTTTTTAAATGATGAACATTTATTTAATCTGTTTGTAATAGAAACTTTATATATACTGCTTCTGCAACATGTTGCTCAACATAAACTTATGTTTTTATTTTTCTTTCTAAGATATTTTTTTAATATAGATAAGAAAATTTCATAGTTAAAAGGAAAATGTTGCTAAAGTTGTAAAGGTATTACCATAATATATAGATGTTGCCAAAATAATTGCGGAGATATTGTAATAAATCCGTTTCTGTAATGGAAATTTTACATATATTATCTTCCATAAGTGTTACTGCAACATGTTGCCGAACAAAAATTTATTTCTAGAACCAGACAGATAAGATATTGTATTATGTTTATATAAGAAAACAATACATGTACAGCAAAGAAAAATATACTTTTTCTGTTATTGCAACATGTTGCTAAACATAATTTAATGTTTACAACCAAAACTTTCTATGATGTTTTATAGAGTATAGACAAGAAAAACATATGTATTAAGAAAACTATTTTTGTATGGGTAATAACAAGATATATAAACATGTTGCTAGAAATGTTGCTAATACAAAGGTTACGATTTAAAGTAATAAAATATTACAGCAACTTGTTGATCTTTATATATTCGCTTTTGTAATGAAAATTTCACATATACTCGTATTATCTTCCGTAAGTGTTTCTGCAACATGTTGCCGAGCAAAAATGTATTTCTAAAACCAAACAGATAAGATATTTTTTTTTTGTTAAGATAAGAAAACAATGTATGTTAACAACAGAAACATATCTTTAATGTTTTTGCAACATGTTGCTTAACACAATATTAAATTTACGATCAAAAGTGTTATTTTCTATGATGTTTTGTCAAGATTAGATAAGAAAATGATGTAAACTATATTCATGGATATATCTATAAACATGTTGGTATATCTATAAACATGTTGCTAGAAATGTTGCTAGTGCAAAGGTTACGATTTTAAGGTTTAAAATAAGAAAATATTACAGCAACTTGTTGATCTTTATATATCCGCTTTTGTTATAGAAACTTTACATATAATGTCTTTAATGAATGTTTCTACAACATGTTGCCAAACAAAAATTTATTTCTAGAACCAAAAAGACAAGATATTTTATTAAATTAATTTTAGAAAACAACAAAAAAAAGGATTTTATGAAAAAACCTGTTTTATAAACATGTTGCTATCAATGTTTTAATGTTGAAAAGACCTTTTTGATCTAAACAAAAGTAATAATGTTGCTAATTTCCCTTAATATAAAGGATAAACAGTAGTCAAATGACAAAGAAAATTTCAGCTGACTCAGCAACATGTTGCTAATCAAATTTAAATACCAATAACCTTCAAACTTTGTTTTTATCTATTTCACATTTTAAATTCAGCTCAAGAATTTGCTTACACATATTAGCCCAATATCTAGGGAATTAGTTTTTGAGACATTCAAAACAAAAACTTTTAAAAAGTCTCTTCAAAAATTTTTTGTTTTCAAATATTTTTGCTTTATCAGCAACACGTATTGAGAATTGTTTATTTCTTTAATATTTTGTTTATGTTAATCTAAATATACATATACATTTTTTGCCTTCCTGGTTTTTTGATGAAATTTTCTTAAATATTCTGCGAAAAAAGAAACAAGAACTTAAGATTTGGGTCAAATATTTATTTTGCACTCGTGTGTGGCTTCAGATTTTTATTAGTACACGTGTGCTTTGCAGTCATGAGACAGCAAATGTTGAGAAAATATTTAAAGAAATCATAATCAAAACTAAAGTTCAAAGTGATTTTCTGTTTTATTTTTGTGCTGTGTTGATGCTGTATTTATCTTGATTGCTGTGAGGAAAACACAACTGATTTGTTTGAAAAATTTTGTATTTATTCAAAACTTTGTGTCTACAAAGTTTTTTTTCTAGAAGGGAATTATTTTAAAATATATAACTTTGTGAGGGTTTATAAATTTAGTTTAAAAATAAATATTTGCTTAGCAACATGTTTACTGATGATATTGCATTAGTCATAAATTATCTGAAAGTTTTTGTTTAATATGATGGATTAGGGAAATTATTTTAAATATAAGTTGAGTTATAAATTTGAGGTATTTCAGTAAACAAAATAGGTTTAAGGCATGAGAAAATTTGTTGGCAACATGTTGACAGTTTCCAAACACAACAAAAATATTTCCGAATAAAATATTTATCCTTATGAACGATCTGAAGTTTTAAATAAGAACATTAAGGAAACTTTTTTAAACAATTTTTTTGCCTGAAACATGTTGCAGCAACATGTTGCTTTATACAATTTTAATCAAATATTAATATTAATATATTTTATAAAAAAATTTCAAAAAAATAAGCTTTCAGTTGAAGGCAACATATTAAAATGATATAAAAAATTTTAAGAAACATGTTGCTAAACACTTAAATTGATATTGATATTGAAAAACTTAATTTTGTTGCTGAATATATTTTTGGTACTAACGGCAACTAATGTTATTTAAGGTAAATTTTGTAATAAATACATTATTCGAACAATGTTTTTGATATTTTTCTTAATTTAAAGCAATTTCTTTGCCTGAAACATTTTCCAGCAACATGTTGCTTTATGCATTTTGAAGATTAAAAACAAAGATTAATATTTTATATTATATTTTAATAAGAAAATCATAAAAAAATAAGCTTTCAGTTGAAGGAAACATATTAAAATAATATACAAAATTTTCAGCAACATGTTGCTAAACATTCAAAATGTAAAGATATCAAAAAAAAATCTAAGAAACTTCCAAAACCTCACAGTAAAAATATTGGAAGACTTTGTTTCGGCATTTCAAAAATGTTATGCAACATGTTGCTAGATAGAATTTTAGCTCCAATGACAACTAATGACATTTTACGTAAATTTTCTAATAAATAACCATTAACTTAGTAACATTTAAATTTTTTAACAATGTAGCTGGCAACTTGTTAACATTAAACTGTTTTAGAGTTAAGCAACATGTTGATATTATGTTTCTATGGAGTTATTAAAACAGAAAAAAAAGTTTCTTTGGAAATTAAATTTCTTAATGTTCCAAAAATGTTGCTTGAATATATTGCGAAGCATTTTCTGTGTCAGCAACATGTTAATATGAATTGCTTAAAGATTTATTGAAACATGTTGCTTAAACGAAAAGATTCTTTTGAAAACTAATAATTTTCTTTTCGGAAATTGTTGCTGTAGATGTTGCAAAGCTATTTTGATATAAGTAACATGTTGATATGAGCTATCAGTAGAGTTATTAAACGTGTGGATTAAAAGTATGTCTTTAACGTTTCTAAAATGTTGTTGCAACACAATTTTTAAAACCAATTATCAATAGAATTTTTGAAAATTGCGACATGGAAGGTTTGGTTTCAGCAACATATATAAACATGTTGCTGAAACATTATCAATAAAGTTAATAAAACATCATTATCAATTAAGTTGTTCAAAAATGTTGCTGCAACTTGTTGCAATCAATTTTTTTGTCAGCAACATGTTTATATAAATTATAAATAAACTGAAAGATTCTTCTTCTGATAACTCATTGTTTCAAAAATGTTGCTATAAGATGTTGCAAAGCAGTTTTGATACTAGCAACATGTTGATATGACCTATCAATAGAGTTATTGAACATGTTGATAAAAATAATGACTTTAACATTTCAAAAATTTTGATGCAACACAATTTTTAAAACGAATTATCAATAGAATTTTTAAGAATTGTGACAAAAAATCGAAAAGGGTAGAAGGTTTGGTTTCAGCAACATGTTTATATACATTATGAATAGAGTTGTTGAAACCTTCTTATCAATTGAATTGTTTAAAAATGTTGCCGTAACATGTTGCAATGAATTTTGGTGTCAGCAGCATGTTTACATAAATTATAAATTTACTAAAAGTTTCTTTTGGAAATTAATTCTTTATTTTTTCAAAAATGTTGCCTCAATATTTGAAATGAATCCTTAATAGATTTGTTGAAACGTGTTGCTATAACTTAAACATGCTCTTCAAAACTAATAACTCAGTGTTTCAAAAATGTTGCTATAAAATGTTGAAAAACGGTTTTGGTTTCATTAATAAGTCGATATGAATTATTAATAGTGTTCTTTGCAATATATTGATAAAGAGTATAAGTTTTTCGTTGAAACTACATATTTTCTTAGTATTTTAAAAATGTTGATGCAACATTATATGAAATAGATGTTGATATGAATTAAAACTAGAATTTTTGGAAAATGTGGCACAAAAGTGAAAATGTTTGTCTTAAAAACAAATTTCTTTGTGTTTTTTATAAAATGTATCTGCAACATGTTGCAACTCAGTATTTTTTCAGCAAATTTTAGAGTAAAACATTTATGAAATTCCATATTTATTTCATAGGAGTTTGAAATTTAATTAAAAGGAACACACTAAACATGTTGATAAAAAAACGAAAATGTTTCTGCAACATGTTGCATTATGCATGCGTATGTTGATAGCCACATAAATTATAATATTCTTGTTAGTTTTATTAGAAGAAAGATAAAGAACTATTAAAATAAAAAAAAAGATGTTGCTAGCAACATGTTTATAAACCAAGAAACAACCTTTATTAAATTTAAAATACTTATGAAATTTTATGGATGTTTCATAAGAGCTTGAAATTAAAAAAAGGAAAACACGAAACATGTTGACAAGAAAAAAGATGTTTCTGCAACATGTTGCATTATACATGTATATGTTGACAGCAACAAAAATAAAAATATTCTTGTAAGTTTTATTGAAAATAAAGACAAAAAACTATAAAAATTAGAAAAATATATTGCTGGCAACATGTTTATAAACAAAGAAACAACCTTTATGAAATTCAAAAAACTTGTGAAATTTCATGCATCTTTTATAAGAGCTTGAAATTAAAATAGAACATGTTGACAAGAAACAAAAATGTTTCTGCAACATTTTGCATTATACATCTAAATGTTGATAGCCACATAGATTATAATATTCCTGTAAATTTTGTTTAAAAAAAACAAAGAACTATAAAAAAGATAGAGATGTTGCTGGCAACATGTTTATATACCAAGAAACAACCTTTACAAAATTTTAACATTTTTCTGGACTTTTTGAACAAAAAACCTTAATAAATCATGTACTCATTTCTATTGCGCTAACAATTGATGGTTATTTTAATATTCTAATAGCTTTAAAACAAAGTTTTTCGAGTTTAAAGAAAACTTTTTTATTAAAAAACTTTAGAGGCTTTCGTTAATCTTTACAACATGTTGCTATGTATTCGTTCTTAGGTCATTAAATATGCTGCTGAAATATTCAAGTGGCTAAATTAATTTATTACCTACATTTTCTTTCGACAATACTGCGTTTTAGAAATTGAAGTTGAAGTCATTACAGTATTCAAAACTTTATTAAATTAGCCAATACTTATCAGTCTAGCAATTCGTTTCGTTCCCTTCTACCCCCCTCCCACCCCATTTTCTACTTTAACAAACTTCTTGAGAAAACAAAAATAAAACTTTATTTTCTTCGAGATGTAAAGTAAGAAGCGGAAAAAAAAATTCAGAACAAAAATTAAACTTTTCACAATTTTAACTTAAGGTTATATAAATTTTCTACAATAAAATGTAATTTTCCACAGCAACAACAAAATGTTGCTAGGTATAAGTTTATATGCAGAGAAACCTAAGGGTAAAAAGTTTTACTTTTTCTCGTGCTTATTTGCACAACAACTTTGTTTAGCAACAAAAAACAAGAAAAAGAGAATTATCTAAATTTTGAATTACACTTTCCCTGGGAAAATTAAAAATTATTTTTTTTTTTCAAAAAAAAAAAGAAAAATTTTTATTATTAAAAAAATATTTGTAATAAAATTGCAAAAAGATGTAAACGAAAAAGTGCTTAAAAATAAATGTATTTCTGTTTATAAAAGTTTAGCAACTTTTTGCATTCCTTAAGTAAATGGCGTTAGTTTTTATACCCTTCAGTTTTCACTATCCACTTAACAGTACACCCCCTGAACTACTTACAGTCATCCCCCAGTACTCATTTAGAATTTAGAGTTTGTAGGACTCTAAATTCACAGCAAAGGGGGAATGCCGGATATCTTTTGTAACTGACATTTAAAGTGTTGGAATTGAGGGTTAAAAGTGTTTTTTGTTTTGTTTGTTGTCATAATTTCTTCGCTTGACTTCGACGTTGATTATGACAAAAAGAAAGGAAACAGGAATATGCTGTATTAAGTTTTACATAATATTTTTTGACTATAATTAAATTACTTTCTTCACAGGAATCTTTTCCAAAAACATGACATAAATATTTTAAGAAAAAAAAAAAAACTTGTCTAATTAGGAGAACAATTAAAATGTATTAAAGAACAGATAAGCTTTAGTAAAATATTAAAGTTAAAACTTTAGTAATTTCTTATTTAATAAAACTATATTTAGCTTTTTCTAAACAATTCATTTGCCAAAATCGCACAAAAATTCCTTTAGCGGTTTGTGTTTGAAAAAATTGTGGATTTACTTTAAATGCGGCTTAAAGACTTATAAATTGTTTCATTATATGCAGCAGAGTTGTATTTTCTTTTAAAAATACAATTTTTCCAAAAATGTTGCTGCAACATGTTGCTGAAAAGTTTGGTGTCAGCAACATGTTTATATAAATTACAATGAAAATAGACTGAATATTTTTGTTAAAACTATTTTTTTTCAAAAATGTTGCTGCAACATGTTGCTGAAAATTTGGGTATAATAACATGTTTATACAAATTCTAATAAAAAAAAAGACTGAAAATTTTAGCTAAAACCAATTATTTTCCAAAAATGTTGCTGAAACATGTTGCTGAAAAGTTTGTTATCAGCTACATGTTTATAGAATTTCCAATGAAACTAGTCTGAAAATTTTAGTTAAAACCAATTGTTTTTTTTAAATGTTGGTGCAACATGTTGCCAAATGTTTTATTATAAGAAACATGTTGATAGGAAAGCCAATGACAAAAAAATCAGATATTGCGAAAAAATATAAGGAATATGTTGATATTAGATCTGATTTATGTTTCATTTCATCATTTTGCTAAAAAGATTTGTATCAGCAACATGTTTATATAAATTCAAATGAAAATGGGTTACAAATTTTAGTTAAAACCAATTGGTTTTACAAAATTGTTGCTGCAACATTTTGCAAAATGGGCTTAGTATGTTGCTAAAACTAAAAATACATTTTTTCTAAAAAATTTTGCCGCAACATGTTGCAAAAAATATGTTTATATAAATTTTAATAAAAATTGGTTGAAAGTCTTTGTAAAAACCAATTGGTTTTTTAAAAATATTGAATATTAGTATCAGACACAAGTTGATAAGAATGCCAGTGATTGTTTCAAAACAATCATATTAGCAATATGTTGATATAAGATGTGAAACATGTTGCTAGAACTATAAACAATTTTTTTCCAAAAAAGTTGCTGCAACATGTTGCTGAAAAATATGGCATCAGCAATATGTTTATATAAATTCCAATGAAAATAAACTCCAAATTGTAGTTAAACACAATTGTTTTTTCAAAAAAATGTTGCTGCAACATGTTGCAAAATTGTTTTAATAACAGAAACATGTTGATAAGAATGTTAATAATTATTACAAAAGTAATCATATAATGCAAAGAAGTATCACTAATAAGTTAATATTAGATTTGAAACATGTTGCTAAAACTAATTTTTTTTCCAAAAATGTTGCTGCAACATGTTGCAAAAAAGTTTGTTATCCGCAACGTGTTTATAAAAATTCAAATTAAAATTGGCTGAAAATTTTAGTAAAACCAATTGTTTTCTTAAATGTTGCTGCAACATGTTGCAACATGGTTTGAGTATTATAAACATGTTGATAAGAATGTCAACGATTGTTCCAAAAATTGATATTATGTGTGAAACATGTTGCTAAATTCTAAAACTATTTTGTTCCAAAAATGTTGCTGCAACATGTTGCTAAGAAGTTTAGTATCAGCAATATGTTTATATAATTTCCAATTAAAATAGACTGAAAATTTTAGTTAAAATGTTGATTTGTTATTTCAGAAATGTTGCTGCAACATGTTGCGGAATAGTTTTAGTACCATAAACATATTGTTGATAATAATTAATGATTGTTCCAAAAGTAATAATATATTGTTAGCAACTATCAGCAATTTGTTGATAATAGATTTGAAACATGTTGCTGAAACTATTTTTCTCACTAATTTTTTAATGTTTCAAAAATATTGCCCAGCAGTTATGGCATCAACAATATCAATGGAGTTATAGAACCATTGATCATTTAATATTAAAGTTTGTTTAAAAAATGTTGATGACACATAATGTTAGACACATGTTGATGAACTGCAAATAAAGTTGTTAAAAGATGCGAAAAATGGAAATATATAAAATAATTTTATTTTTATCAACATGATTATTTAAATTATTAACAGTGATGTTGAAAAATTTTGATTTGTTTCAAAAATGTTGATGCAACATAATATTTAGCAGATGTTGAAACGAACTATCAATAGAATTTTTGAAAAATCGAGTAAGAACGAAAATACGACATGTTAAAAAGTTGATTGATTCAAAAAAATTATTTCCGGCAACATGTTGCCAAGCCTTTTAGAATGATACATTTCCTGCAAAATGTTGCCATATATAATGTTTCACATAAAATATACTTTTTTTTAACGAAATTTGTATAAATGTTGCCAGCAACATTTTGTTTATTTCTAGCAATATAACAATTAGTTCTTTTAAAAGTTTACTTAGACCTTAATTAAATACTCGACTTTTTCTGTCACAAACATTTTCATTTTAATTCTTTGTATATACATATTATTTGTTGCTACTTTTTTATATTTAACATGTTTTTAGTTAAATAAACTGTTTTCCTTGATGCATTTGTCATTTGTTATTTTTGCTGTAATATTGCTCTTGCTGTTGGCAAACTTATACAATTTTATTTAACCAACATCAAGGCAAAGCAACAAAAATAAAAAAAGTGCTGCAATAATCTCAAAAAAGAAAAACATACGTCAATTTCATATATATTTTTTTTTAAACGACCGTCCGTCCATACATTTAAAAGTAACTGTCTGTTTGTCGTGATGTTTGGCTTTGGGTTTATCTGTCAACATTTTTTTTTTAAGTCAATGAACTTTTTGCTGTTAGTTTAAGTATTTATCCAAAGTGCTGTCATTTACTTTTTATTTTTATATATAGTTTTTATAAATTTATTTTCTATTATATACAAATGTTTATATACATGCATGCTTTTGAAATGTTTTTTTAATCCATCAAAGTATTATTTGTATTTGCGTCAATAAAAAAAGTAGAGAAATAAAACTTTCATTATATTCGCTTTTACTCGTATATACTTGAATAATGAAGATCTTTTTTTTTTCGTAGATAAAAATCATTAAATTTATTTGAGATGCCCCCACTCCTTTGTATGTTTTAAACATCATTGTTTCATGATGAGTTGGACACTGAAACAGTCATGGAATTTTAGTTTGCAAATTAAATTTGCCAAATAAGTGTTAAAATGTGTAAATTTTCTAATTGAATTAGACTTTGTATACAAAATATATTTTGTATACATTTATATGGTGGTAGCTTTTCAGTTGATGATTTTGAAGACAGCAACATGTTGCTGGCAATATATTTAGAAATAGAAAAATTATAAGTGCATTTCCTGACTCTATTATTTGTATAATAATCAAAATATAAGTTATTGTCAGTGTTTTCTCTAAAAAAACTATAGAGTTGAAGTTTGAAACATGTTGCTAGCAACATATTTTGATTTAACAATTCAAAAACTGATAGAAATACTCAAGGTTGTAGTCTGCTTGCTAAAGAAGAATACCCATCGTTATCAAAAAAATTCTTTTGAACAATTTTCAATCGAAATATTTTTAAAACAAAAAATTTTGTATAGAGAAATTTTTGAGCCGAAAAATTTTTCTAAGAAAAAATTTTAGTACCGAAGCATTTTCTATAGAAAAATTTTTTAAAAGGAAAAATTTTCTATAGAAAAATTTTCAAACCGAAAGATTTTCTATAGGAGCATTTTTAAACCGAAAAATTTTCTATAGAAGAATTTTTAAACCAAAAAATTTTCTATAGAAAAATTTTGAAACCGAGAAATTTTCTATAGAAAAATTTTGAAATCGAAAAATTTTCTACAGAAAAATTTTTAACCAAACCATGATCTATACAATTTTTTTTAACCTAAAAATGATCTATAGAAAATCTGCATTAAGCCGGCAAATTTTCTATAGAACAATTTTTAAAACAAAAAATTTTCTGTACAAAAATACAAATATAACAGATTTCTGAATTTAAAAATCTTAATTAGAGATGTTGCTAAACATTTTTTGTTTCATTTAAATTTTTTTTATATTAAAATCTTCTTAGGAGCATTAAAATATCATATAAATAATATAGCTTCTTATCTTTTGTTACTTACACATAATAAGATGCAAACGACCAACATTTTATTTGAAAAAGTATGAAATTAGAGATTGAAACATGTTGCTAGCAACATATTCTACATTTTATTTTTGAAATTATTGTATAAAAAATATAAATCAAATATTTCTATTCAAGAATTTATTATCTAACTACGATATCATATTCCAGAAGTTAAAAGTTAAATGCCAGAAATGTTTCGGCAACATGTTGCCAGTAAATTATTGAAGTGTTTGCCATATTTTAATTACCACGTCTTTGTTTTTAAAAATATGACATTATTAAGTTCTCAGGAATAGACTTTTTATATCAAATTTATGTTCATTATAAGGTAAGGTTCAATTATTTCCTAGAAATATGCAAATAGACCAAAATTGATAGTTAAATTTTGCTTGGTTACTTCTAATTTAATTTTATACATTCTAGCAACATATCGCTTTCATGTTTAGCAACATATTGCCTTCAATAGTTATAGCGATGATTATATGCTTTTGTCAAAGCAACTTTTATGTTGATTTTAAATTATTTGAAACTAGTTATTAGCAACCTATTGCTTTCAATACTTACGCATGTTGCCAGCATCATTTTTTTGTATAAAATTATAAGTCCTAAAATTATATGAAAATTTTAAATTAATACTAAAAATATCAAAATGTTCACTCTATTTCTTTAAAAACTCTTTTATTCCAACATTTGCTTTAAATGTTTATGTCTAGCCACATGTTGCCAGCAATATAGATAGTATTAAAATGTATCCAATAGTAATTTCCTTAAAAATTGCATCTTTAAAATAAATAGAATAGAATGATGATAGCAGAGAATATTCAGTTGAAATTCATAGCAACATGTTTCTTTGAAAAATAAACGAATTTAAATGTTTTCTTGTTAACATAAATTTAATTTTAAACTGATTTTTAGCAACATATGTCTTGGCTTAGCAGCATATTTTATATTAAAATGTATCTAACAATGAGTTCTATTTGAATTCAATCTCCAAAATTAGTAAAATTGTTGCTGGCGGCACAAATTCTTAATTTGAAATCCATAGCAACATTTTTCCTTGCAACAATTACCTTAAGATATGAAAGATTAGATATTCTAAAGTGCGTTTAAATTAATATAAAATTTTCTGATAAGTTAATTTCTAGCAACATATTACTTAGAAGTTAATATTTAAATGCCTAGCAACATGTTTCCTGGACACAATTAACTAAAAATATTAAATATTTGTAAAAATTGTGAACTCAGTGTCTTTTAATGTTTTGCATTAACGTTTAATTAAATTTTAAGGTAATTTCTGTCAACATTCGACTTTAAGTACATGTTTCGAAACATGTTGCTAGCAACATATATTTTATTAAAATTTACTAAAAAGTGGTTTAATTCTCATATATTTATTTCTAGCCACAAATTGAGTTTCAGTTAATGTTTAAGTGCCTAGCAACATGTTTCCTTGCAACAAGTGACTAAAAATTTCAAATATTTCTCAATATTTTTAAAACAATTTCGTTAAATTGTTTTTTTATTAACTCAAATTATGTTTTAGCATTTTTTTTTCAACATTTGGCCTTAAGTAAATGTTTTGCAACATGTTGCTAGCAACATATATTTTTACAATTTATGAAACACATTAAATTTAATTTTTTAAATGTATCTTATAATGTTATCTTTTTAAATTTAATCTTTAAAATTAGTAAAATTATTGCTGGCAGCAAAAATTCTTTAGTTGAAGTCCATAGCAACATTTTTTCTTGCAACAATTACCTAAAAATATGAAAGATGAAATTATGAATTAAATCATCTTAATTGCGTTGAACTTAATATAAAATATTTTGAGTTAACTTCTAGCTACATATTACATTTAAGAGTATGTTTATATGTCTAGCTACATGTTTTCTTGCAACATTTAACTAATATTTAATATAACAATTACTTTTAACTTAAATCTTTAAATTTAGTTAAATTTTTTCTGGCAGCAACAAATTTTTAGTTAAAATCCATAGCAACATTTTCCCTTGCAACGAGTACCTAAACGTATGAAAGATTAGAAAAAAAAAAAATCTGAATTCGATTTTCTGAACTTTTATATTAGTATTAATTTCCTCATAAGTTAATTTCTAGCAACATATAACTCTTACGTTTATGTTTATATGCCTAGCTACATTTTAATATTTGTTCACATTTTTAATATATGTGCCTTGAATGTTTTTTTACTACCTTTGGCTTTGAAAAAATGTTTAGCAACATGTTGCCAGCAACATATATTTTATTTAAATTTATAAAAATATGGTTTGACTTAAAATTTAATCTTTAAAAATAGCTAAATCCATAGCAACATTTTGCTTTGCAACAATTACCTTAAGATATGAAAGATTACATCAAATTTTTTATTAAATTTTCTTAGGTTTATATACATTTATTTCAATGTTATTTTCTAGCAACATATTACTATAAAGTTTGTGTTTAAAGGCCTGGCAATATGTTTCCTTAACAAAAACATAATTTTGAGCTATGTTAATGTTTAGCAACATGTTGCCGGCAACATGTTGCTAGCAACATATTTTTTATTTCAGTTTAAAAAATGGTTTGATTTTAACGTTAATCATTAAAATGCGTTGAATTGTTCCAGAAATTCTCTAGTGTTTATGCTTAGCAACATGTTTCCTTAGACCAATTACCTAGAGGTAAAAGAGATAAGACAAAATTTTTAATTCAATTTCTGAAGTAGCTTTTAAATTAACATAAATTTTCTTTAAAGTTAAATTCTTCTTGTAGCAACATATTGCTTTTAAATTTCATTGTTGAACATTTTTTTTTCATAAATAACAATATAATTTTAAAATACATTATCAAAAATTCCTTCATCATTTTACAATAAAGAAATATTAATAAAAAAAAGAAACTTGCTTTAAAAATTTAGGCCATAAAGAATTTTCTTCCGTTTTGTTTTTTTAATATTAATAAATAAATTTCCATTTAAAATGCTTTTATAATAAAATGTTGACAGGCAACATGATTTTTCTTTATGCTCTTAATAGTCAGTCTCGTTCAAATGCTTCACAGGAGCCACAAAATTACAAAATGAAATAAACAGCATTAAGCAGGACATCCTTAGAATTATAAATTTAAGCTACAACAACAATAACAACAATAGCAATAGCAACAATGACTTTAAAGGAGACAATAATATTTAAATAGGAAAACCATAAATTTTTGTTAAAACATAAAAATGTTTAAATATTAACATATAAATTTTTAAAAATAAAACACTTTGTTTGCCACTGGGTCCGTCTTATGCCACGTCTTTTTTTCCCAGCACACAAGCAATCACATGATTTTGCAAATGTTGCTGGCAACAAAAATACAAAATTTAAATTTATTTTTAACAAATTTTTCAAGGAAAACTTAAAAAAAAAAAAAATCACGAGAAAAAAAAAAGAACTGCATAAAATCGAGTTTCAAAGAGGAGTCAAGAATATAAAAATTAAAGGAGCCTACTGACGTTAGTGACAACAGTTTTGTAGACTTTAGCGTAACGGAAATACTTGTATGCCAAAAAACAAAAATTGGAATTTGACAACATACTAAAAGGAATCTCTTCCTTAAAGCAGCAGCACCAACAACAACGACAACAACAAAAAAGATGTAGCCTAAAAAGAAAAGAACGTAAGCATAAATTCCAATTTTGTTTTTGCTGCAACATGTTCAGAAAAATGCCTGTGAAATACTTGTTCGAGAGTTAAGACTGAGTAGAAAATAAAATTCAAAACAGGAACGGAAATGCCAAAAAATATTTTTAGGTTTTTTTTTTCCTTTTAATTTTTGCTTAAATTTACGAATTTTGCCAAAAGCGTAAAAAATACGTATCAAAAATTAAGTAGGTTAGGTGGAGTCCGATTCTATGATACCCTAAACCAATGAGATAAAATAAGAAACGGCAGGCTAATAGAGCGAGAAGTTAGAGTTAAATGTGTTCCTTTTAAGGTAAATATGTAAATTTGTTCAATGATAAATTATTAAAGTATAGACTGAAACATGTTGCTGGCAACATATATTGATTAAGAGGAGGATCTAGAGTGAAATCTAAACCTATCTATATTTACACAAGTTATTCTTAGTTTATTTTTTTCAATGAACAAGTATAAAAACATAGTGAACAACATGTTGACGCAACATATTAATGCAACATGTTGACGCAACATATTAATGCAACATGTATATAAACATTTTTCGTATTTTTAAAATTTAACATCCAAGACGTTTCAATGAAAAAATATAAAAGCATAGTCAGAAACATGTTGCTAGCAACATGTCTTGTTCTAGGGAGGGACCTAGAGTCAAATATGAACCTATTTACATAGGTTATTCTTAGTTTTTTTCAATGAACAAATATAAAAACATAGTCAGCAACATGTTGACGCAAGATGTTAATTCCAACATCGTGTGATTTTAAAAATTTAACATCCAAAACTTTTCAATGAAAAAATATAAAAGCATAGTCAGAAACATGTTGCTAGCAACATGTCTTGTTCTAGAAAGGGACCTAGAGTCAAATATGAACCTATTTTATTTATATAGGTTATTCTTAGTTTTTTTTTTTTCAGTGAACAAATAGCAACATGTTAGTGCAACATGTTTATAAACATTTTTCGTTTGAGTTTTAAAATTTAACATCCAAAACTTTTCAATGAAAAAATATAAAAGCATAGTCAGAAACAAGTTGCTGGCAACATATTTTATTCTAGAGAGGAAACTAGAGTCAAATATGAACCTCTTTATATTTACACATGTTATTCTTAGTTTTTTTCAATGAACAAATATAAAAACATAGTCAGCAACATGTTGATGCAACATAAACATTTTTCGTAAGATTTTTAAAATTTTACATCTAATATTTAGTAACAACAATTTGTCACTATTTTTGATGAAACAAAAATATAATAATGAAACCTGTAACATGTTGCTGGCAACATTTTGATGAATTTCGTAAAATAGAAGTCTTTGAAAATTAAACAAATTTTTAAACCTGAGGTTGAAAAAATAATTTTTGAAATAGTTTCAGATGTTTTAGTAACTATTTATATTTACATAGGCTAATCTTAGTTTAAACAAATATAAAAACATAGTCCGCAACATGTTGCTGGCAACGTACTTTGTTTCAACAATAACAAAAACTGTCACAAATATAAAAGATTGCCGTCTTTCGGCCAATAATATAGTTCTTTATCATAGAAATCTTCCTTCCTACTGTTTTTTTTTAACCAAAAAATGTTTCTGCAACATGTTTATAAACATTTTTCGCATGATTTTGAAAATTTAATATCCAAAACTTAATAAGAACAATGTATCAGTATTCTTTATGAAACAAAAATATAATAATGAAACCTGCAACATGTTGCTGGCAACATATTTGTGTTATTTAAAATAGAAGTCTGTGAAAATCAAACATGCTTTAAAAACTGATTTTGAAAAAATAACTTTTGAAATAGTCTTACATGTTTCAGTTATAAAATGTTGCTAGCTACAAACTGTCAACATTTTGTTTGAGAAAGTTTAATATTAAAGTTGAAATATGTTGCTAGTAATATATTTCACAATTTGCCTCTATAGTAATTGCATCACAAATGGCAATCAGTTGTTACAAGCAAATATTTCGTTGCCAAAATTTACTTTTGCAAAGATATATATATATAAAAGCACTTAATGTTTCGGCAACATGTTGCCAAAAAATTATTCAAATATGTGCAAAGTTTTACAAACTACTAAACTTTTTTTTCAAAAAGTTGCCATTATTATATTCTTACGAGTATATTGTTAGTATAGAAGTATTTCTGGCAACATATTCTTCATATAGCTACTTTCACTATCAATATGTTGCTATGCAAAGTGTTTTGTTTTGGTACAGGTTTTGAAAAAAGTTGTCATTATTGTATTCTTAGGATAATATTTTTTGTATAGGTTTTTATGAAGCAACATATTTCTTCATATAGTTGCTTACACTGGCAACATGTTGCTAATAAATTATTTGATTATTATATTCTTAGGGGTATTTTTTGGTAAAATATTCTTAATAAAGTTGCTATCACTGGCAACATGTTGCTAAAAAATAAACTTTCTAAAGGTAGATATTTTAATTGGTAAGATATTTCTCAAAATAGTTTCTATCACTGGAAAAATGTTGCTAAACAAATTATACTTTCCAAAGGTTGATATTTTAATGAAAAAAATGTTCCGGCAACATGTTGCTAATATATTATTAAAATGTTTGCAATGTTTAAGTAACTGACCACCTTTTCAAAAAAGTAGCAATTATTATTTTATAAAAAGCTATTCTTAATAAAGTTGCTATCACTGGCAACATGTTGCTTAACAAATTATACATTTCAAAGGTAGATATTTTAATTGATAAAATATTTCTCAATATAGTTTCTACCACTGGCAACATGTTGCTTTACAAATTATACTTTCCAAAGGTTGATATTTTAATGAAAAAAATGTGCCGGCAACATGTTGCCAGTATATTTTTTTAAATGTTTGCGATGTTTAAGTAACTGACCAGCTTTTTGAAAAAGTTGCAATTATTGTTTTATACGAAGCTATTTTTTGTTATGATGTATTTTTTTTTGCAACATGTTGCTATACAAAATTTCTCCCTAGCAACATCTTTTGATTTCAATTATGAAATCCGTAAGCTTTTATATATATTTATATATGCATGTATATTAAATATGTTGCTGCAACATATTGATGAAGGAGTTTACGAACATCTACCTTTATAAATATTATCATTACAAAGAGAAAATTTGTTTCATCTTAATAAGTAAAGTATTTCTTATAACTTTTTAGCACAATATTTTGTTGCTTGCAATATGTTGCAAGGCAATTTTTAGCACGTTTCAGATGGCAAAGTTGACTATTATAAAATTTGTGTATTGTTTGTAGTTATGTTTCTATAATAGTTCTATATATGTTGTCGCAACATGTTGCTAAGCCATATATGAAACTTTTCATATGTACTTATAAAATGTAAAATAAAAAATCTGCAGCAATTTATTTTGAAAACTATTAAGTATATTTTGTTGTTAGCAACATGTTGCGAAACAATTGTTTTTCTTTTAAAAAAAACTGTTATTTATTAAATTTAAAGTGTAACGATTATAAAATTTATAACATATCTATACTGAAGTTTTTAGTTTGAAATATGTTGCTGCAACATTTTTAAATTTTTACTTACAAATAGTACTTGTATTAAGAAACTATTTAAAAACTATTTAATATAAAACTTTGGCTTACTTTTTGTTGTTGGCAACATGTTGCTAAAGAAGTTTTTAAATAATTTAAATATAATTTTTTGCTATAAATTAATAATTTTTAACAATTGATAAAAGTATAATAACGATCTTCTGAATTGAAATATGTTGCACCAACAAGTTGCTAAGCAAGCTAGAGAATATTTGTGATTTTTTTTAAACTTTTTGGATTCATTTGATAAGAAAAATATTACCATATCCATTTCAAAATTCGTATCATTGTTTGTAATTAGGAATATGTAGGCGCAACATGTTGCTAATCAAACTTGTCAATGTTTTTGAATATATGTAAATAGATGTGTATGGATATTTATAGCAGTATTATGTATACACAATTTTTTGTAACATGTTGCTGAGCTAATAATCTTAATTTTTTGTATATGAAAACTCCAATAAATAATAGTGTCCGTTTGCTCGGCAACATCCTGAAGCAACATATTTTAACTACAAGATATTGCTAAGCTAATATTAAATTATTATTGTAAGAAACCAAGCCAAAATGTTGGTGTTAGACTATGCCTCACAAACACTATCACCTGCTCATGTTTTTATGGTGTAGGGCATATACAAATTTAATGCAAAACTAATCAAAGCCAAGCAGTGGAGAGTAAATAAAGAAATTCGTTTAAAAAAATCTATATTTTTACCAAAAGAAGTAGCAAAAAAAAAGAAGTTACGAACAATTTAGCTCAAAATAAACTAAACAAGAAAACATGACATCGAAGCATGCAAACAATGTTAAGCGTTAACTGAGTGTTAAATCAGATTTTCAAAAGATAAATTTCTTAAGAATTTCTCAAGTATTTTTCCTTCCTCATTCGGGGAATACAACAAGATTGATTAGCTTTAATTTTGTTTCGGAAAAAAAAACAGGGGAGTAATTTAAGTTGAGAGCAATGGTAATTTAGTCTACTTTAAATAAAGTATAGCATACTTTTGGGATAAAAAAGTGAAGCATACTTTTAGTTGATAAAAAAAAGTACATATATAAGGAATAATGAATGTTTCGTTTTCAAAAGTACAGGAAGATTTATAGTAGTTAAATTTTTAGAGTTCTTAAACAATTGCCTTCCTGTTATTTGCATATATTTGTCATTTGTAATGAAATTCGAAAAAAAAATGTTTAGCAACATGATGCGCCTTAAAAGATAACAAAAATTTTACAATTATTATTTTTGTATTTATTCTTACACAGTTTTTTATGCCTTTTAGATTTATTATGGTTTTCTTTTTTATTTTTAGCAACATGTCGCTAAAAGTTAAGCTAAATACTCTTGCTTATATTTTTAATGCATAAATTCCTTTCAGATTAGTTAGCAACATGTTGAGACAACATATCTTAACTGTATTTCTGTTATTATTAGTTGTCATATTCTTTAATAAAAATAACAAGTGCTAATAAAATAATGTTCTTGACTTGTTTAGCAACATGTTGCAAAATATTTAACTGATAAGTAAAGCTAATCCATTCACTAATTCTCAAAAGCTAGCTCATGTTAAACCAATGTTTCCCTATCATGTTGAGCCAATGTTTCTCTATTTGTAATATTACAAATACTTTTAAAGGAATCATTATAACTTGGTTTAGCAACATGTAGAGGCAACATGTTTCAAATTAGAAAAGCGTTTAATAATACTTCAAATTCATAAGGCAATTTTTAGTGGAAAAAGTTTAATGAAATATTATTCATATCTAATTACTTTCAATTTCTCATATAACTGTTTTAACAAAAAACGTAAATTGTTTTGCAACATGTTGCTAATAACCAAATATACCTAATAGTTTTAAAATTAAATTGATATAGATTCTTTTTTTATATTAAAACCGACGTCTAAGTTTTACATATTGCTTGGCAACATATTGTGGCAACATATTGATATTGTAATACATAGATACAAAAAGATTTTATAATAGTAATCTTAAACTTTCCTTATGGTAATCCCTCGCAACAAAGGCTGTTAGGGTGTAAATTGCTTTGCAACATGTTGCCATCAACAAAATTGTATTTCAAAAATTTATAAGAAACATTTTACAAATTGAAATGATAAATATTTTGTCACATTTTACCCATACTTTTTATAATGGCAAAAGTTGTGAAACATTCTTATCAACATGTTGCTGCAACATATTCCAATATAAAAAAAAATATATGCATATACAAGCTCTTGGATTTTATAATCAATTAACTTTATATTTTCGAAATAACATGAACTTTCAGTACAATGTATGGCAACATGTTGCCAGAAATAAAAAGATTATTCAAGAACCTTACATAGGTTCTTTATACAGATAATATATTTTGACATGTAAAGATTTGGCATATTCTTCTGATACTATTTATAAAAATAAAAGTTGTAAAACATCTTCATCAACATGTTGCTGCAACATATTTTAAATATGAAAGTAAAATGAATGAACATACATGCTTATGGATTTTATAATTAATTAATCTTATATTTTAGAATCAACATGAACTTTCAGTAGAATGTATAGCAACATGTTGCCAATAATAAAACTTTAGTGTCAGAGTTATAATGAACTGTTTTCAATGAAAGCTTCTTTATACAGATAATATTCAAATGTAAAGGTTTGCCACGCTTTACTGATACTATTTTTAGTAGTATAAGTTGTAAAACTTATTAATCAACATGTTGCTGCAACATTTTTTTAATAAATAAAAGTTAAATGTATTCATATGCAAGCTTTTGGATTTTATATTTCATAAACTTTATATTTTCGAAATAAAAATTACTTTTAGTAGAATGATGCTTAGCAACATGTTGCCGGCAACCAAACTCTTGTTCAAGAGTTATAATGATCTGTTTTCAATTTTAGCTGACAAAGGTTCTCTATATAGATAATACTCACAAGTAAATGTTTGCACCTTTTACAGATACTATTTATAAAATTAAAAGTTGTAAAACATCTTCGTCAACATGTTGCTGCAACATTTTTTAAATATAAAAGTAAAATGTATACATATACAATCTTTTGGATTTTATAATTTATGAACTTTATTTTTTCGAAATAATTACATTAAGTGGAATGTTTAGCAACATGTTGCTAGCAACAAAACGCTTTTTCAAGATAAAAACTCTTTTCAATTAAAGCTTACATAGGCTCTTTCTACAGATAGTACGCAAATGTAAAGGTTTGACATGTTTTACTGATATTATTTATAAAAGTAAATGTTGTAAAACATCTTCATCAACATGTTGCTGCAACATTTTTAAATACAAGCTTTTGGATTTTATAATTCATAAACTTTATTTTTTTAAATAACAATTACTTTTATTAGAATGTTTAGCAACATGTTGCCAGCAATCAAACGCTTGTGCAAAAGTAATAATAACGTGTTTTCAATTTAAGCTGACATATGTTCTTTATATATAGACAGTATTTACATGTAAAGGTTTAAGGTTTCTTTAGCAACATGTTGCGGTAATAAATTGCAACATGTTGCCAGCAACAAAATAATTCTTCAAAACGTTTTAAGAAATAGTTTCCAATAAATATAAACACATCACATAAGAAACATTCCAAAGTGAAACTTTTGAAACTATTCATCAACATGTTGCTGCAACATTTTTTAAATGTAGTTGCGATAAATATTTATAATAAACTTATAAGTTTTATAATCGTTTTTCCTTATATTTTTCAAAGTAAGAATTATTGTTCGATAAAAAAAATTGTTTAGCAACATGTTGCCGGTAAAATATTCTTTATTTAAGATTCATAATAAACTATTTTCAAATATAGCTACAATGGGTTTCTCATTAGGCTATAGTTACACATTAATGTCTTAACGTTGTGAAACTTCATTGGCCACATGGTGCACAAACTTACATTAACATAAAACAACTTTTTTATCAACATGTTGCTGAGACATATTTCACATAAAAATTAAATAAATATATGAAATTAACTGAGATTTCATAATCGTTAAGCCTTATATATTCCAAGTTAGAATTGCTAGGGTTAAAAGTTTTCTAGCAACATGTTGCCATTGAAAGAATCATTAGTTAACGAGTTATAATGAAATTATTTTTTTAATATTGCTACTATAGGTTTCTTATTAGGTAATATTTATAAGTTAATATACAAAAGATTATTATACTAACTTAGAGAAACTTCTTCAGCAACATGTTGCCTAAACATAAATTTATCAAATTAGCACCAACTTTGAAGTACGTTCAAGTATAACTACTTTTAATAAAATATAGTGTTCATAATCTTTCAACTTTACAGTGCAAATAACTATTGTCATTGAAAAGTTAAAATGTTGCCAGCAACATGTTGATATCAGAGAAAATAGTGTATATGAATTAAGTAGTTTTTTTAACGCTTAATTTTCTTTTAATGTTTTTTTTTTTTTTTTGTGTTAAAGGTTTATGTTCATTGGTAGCAAAACTAAAGCATTATTAGTACCTTTTACAATTCTGGAACTTTCTGGCTCAAAAATTCTTAACAAAATTTTAGATTTTTGCATTAAAACAAATTTAAGTGACTCAACATCTTCTTTTAAATCTCAAGTATGTGTTTGTTATTTTCAGTTCAAAATGACTTATTTTTATCGGCCAAAGGAACGAAAAAAAAAACTTATTAGTCTTCTCTTTATTTTATGGTCCTAGAGCAAAGCCATAATTTAATTTTTATGTTAATCGAATGTCCTTTTTTTGAGTCCTTAATGCGTGTTGTGTGTAAGTAAGTGTAAGTAATTTGACGCAACAAAGACTCTCACATACGGCCATTTACTTCGAAAAAAAAACAACAAATAAGAAGAAAAAGTAATCCCTTTTCTACTCTAAAATCATTTTGGTCATAATCTAATCTCTATTTTAGTCCTGTCTGTCCTTTTGACTGTTGTTTGTTGGTGTTATTATTATTTGGTAACAAGATTATTTTCATGACCCTACGAGGGATGTTTGCTAGTATTTTCCTTGCTAGATCTTAAGTCTTTCGTTGCTTTAAGAGGTCTCTAAAGAATTTATTTACCAAGTCCTTGAAACTTAAAAGAAAGTCCTTAAAACTTAAAGGAAAGAGGGTTAATTTAGGATGAAGATTCTTTTTTTTTTGTTGTTTGTTGTTTACAGTTAAACAAGTAAGTAAATAGACATTTTTATTTTACTACTTATATTTACTTACTACAAAACATTTATATTTTATTACTTTTTCAAAGTTTTTTTTTATTTTTTGCTTTTCAAATTTGTTTTATTTTTTTTTTTTTGTTTTTGTATTTCGCTTAACTTTTTCACTCATCTTTAATCATGGCCATGTAAAATGTGAAAATGTTGCCTTTTTGTCGATTCACATTTCTCTAGGGTGTATTTCTTTGGGATATCAGCCTGGTTGGATTTCTCTATTTTGTTTTTTTTTTTTTGTCTAAGGGTTTGTCAAAATCCACAAAAAGGCGTTAAATAATTTTTGTGCCATTTTTCTTCCAGCTTTAACTGGGATTTCAACGGATAATTTATGTATACGCAAGAAAAAAATCAGACTTGAATATTTTGTTCTCATATAATTTGTATGCCCTACAACACAAGGGAAGGGTATCTTTAGTTTGTGATGATTTTAAACGCTTCCTCACACTTTTAGTCACTTGACGCTAAATACTAAATTTTTCAAAAATTTATCATTCTTATAGGAAAATTTTCAAAAATTTAAAATTTCACTTTTTATAGGAAATTTTGCAAAATTTCACTTTTTATAGGAAATTTTGCAAAATTTCACTTTTTATAGGAAATTTTGCAAAATTTCACTTTTTATAGGAAAATTTGCAAAATTTCACTTTTTATAGGAAATTTTGCAAAATTTCACTTTTTATAGGAAATTTTGCAAAATTTCACTTTTTATAGGAAATTGTGCAAAATTTCACTTTTATAGGAAATTTTGCAAAATTTCACTTTTTATAGGAAATTTTGCAAAATTTCACTTTTTATAGGAAATTTTGCAAAATTTCACTTTTTATAGGAAATTTTGCAAAATTTCACTTTTTATAGGAAATTTTGCAAAATTTCACTTTTTATAGGAAATTTTGCAAAATTTCACTTTTTATAGGAAATTTTGCAAAATTTCACTTTTTATAGGAAATTTTGCAAAATTTCACTTTTTATAGGAAATTTTGCAAAATTTCACTTTTTATAGGAAATTTTGCAAAATTTCACTTTTTATAGGAAATTTTGCAAAATTTCACTTTTTATAGGAAATTTTGCAAAATTTCACTTTTTATAGGAAATTTTGCAAAATTTCACTTTTTATAGGAAATTTTGCAAAATTTCACTTTTTATAGGAAATTTTGCAAAATTTCACTTTTTATAGGAAATTTTGCAAAATTTCACTTTTTATAGGAAATTTTGCAAAATTTCACTTTTTATAGGAAATTTTGCAAAATTTCACTTTTTATAGGAAATTTTGCAAAATTTCACTTTTTATAGGAAATTTTGCAAAATTTCACTTTTTATAGGAAATTTTGCAAAATTTCACTTTTTATAGGAAATTTTGCAAAATTTCACTTTTTATAGGAAATTTTGCAAAATTTCACTTTTTATAGGAAATTTTGCAAAATTTCACTTTTTATAGGAAATTTTGCAAAATTTCACTTTTTATAGGAAATTTTGCAAAATTTCACTTTTTATAGGAAATTTTGCAAAATTTCACTTTTTATAGGAAATTTTGCAAAATTTCACTTTTTATAGGAAATTTTGCCAAATTTCACTTTTTATAGGAAATTTTGCCAAATTTCATTTTTTATAGGAAATTATGCAAAATTTCACTTTTTATAGGAAATTATGCAAAATTTCACTTTTTATAGGAAATTATGCAAAATTTTACTTTTTGTAGGAAATTTTGCAACATTTCACTTTTTATAGGAAATTTTGCAAAATTTAACGTTTTGTAGGAAATTTTGCAATATTTCACTTTTTAAAGGAAATTTGGCAAAATTTCACTTTTTATAGGAAATTTTGCAAAAGTTCACTTTTTATAGGAAATTTTGCAAAATTTCACTTTTTATAGAAAATTTTGCAAAATTTCTTTTCTTTTAGGATATTTTCCAAAAATTTCTTATTTTTATAGGAAAGTTTTCAAAAATTTCCTATTTTTATAGGAAATTTTTCAAAAATTTCCTATTTTTATAGGAAATTTTTCAAAAATTTCCTATTTTTATAGGAAATTTTTCAAAAATTTCCTATTTTTATAGGAAATTTTTCAAAAATTTCCTATTTTTATAGGAAATTTTTCAAAAATTTCCTATTTTTATAGGAAATTTTTCAAAAATTTCCTATTTTTATAGGAAATTTTTCAAAAATTTCCTATTTTTATAGGAAATTTTTCAAAAATTTCCTATTTTTATAGGAAATTTTTCAAAAATTTCCTATTTTTATAGGAAATTTTTCAAAAATTTCCTATTTTTATAGGAAATTTTTCAAAAATTTCCTATTTTTATAGGAAATTTTTCAAAAATTTCCTATTTTTATAGGAAATTTTTCAAAAATTTCCTATTTTTATAGGAAATTTTTCAAAAATTTCCTATTTTTATAGGAAATTTTTCAAAAATTTCCTATTTTTATAGGAAATTTTTCAAAAATTTCCTATTTTTATAGGAAATTTTTCAAAAATTTCCTATTTTTATAGGAAATTTTTCAAAAATTTCCTATTTTTATAGGAAATTTTTCAAAAATTTCCTATTTTTATAGGAAATTTTTCAAAAATTTCCTATTTATATCGGAAATTTTTCAAAAATTTCCTATTTTTATAGGAAATTTTTCAAAAATTTCCTATTTTTATAGGAAATTTTTCAAAAATTTCCTATTTTTATAGGAAATTTTTCAAAAATTTCCTATTTTTATAGGAAATTTTTCAAAAATTTCCTATTTTTATAGGAAATTTTTCAAAAATTTCCTATTTTTATAGGAAATTTTTCAAAAATTTCCTATTTTTATAGGAAATTTTTCAAAAATTTCCTATTTTTATAGGAAATTTTTCAAAAATTTCCTATTTTTATAGGAAATTTTTCAAAAATTTCCTATTTTTATAGGAAATTTTTCAAAAATTTCCTATTTTTATAGGAAATTTTTCAAAAATTTCCTATTTTTATAGGAAATTTTTCAAAAATTTTCTATTTTTATAGGAAATTTTTCAAAAATTTCCTATTTTTATAGGAAATTTTCAAAAATTTCCTATTTTTATAGGAAATTTTCAAAAATTTCCTATTTTTATAGGAAATTTTTAAAAAATTTCCTATTTTTATAGGAAATTTTTAAAAAATTTCCTATTTTTATAGGAAATTTTTCAAAAATTTCCTATTTTTATAGGAAATTTTTCAAAAATTTTTTATTTTTATAGGAAATTTTTGAAAAATGTCTTATTTTTATAGGAAATTTTTCAAAAATTTCTTATTTTTATAGGAAATTTTTGAAAAATTTCTTATTTTTATATTAAGTTTGTTTCAGTGGTATAGGATATCATTAAGTCTTCCTTAACCATCTTTATTTGTTCTTATTTGTTTTTTCTTTGATTTTGAACGAACCAACAAAAATAAAATACTTTTAGGAAAATCTACAAAAAATGTTATTTCTAGTTTTTCTTGGTTTAAGTTTTTATAACATTTTGGTTTTTTCTTCCTTCCCTAGCAAAGACCATTGCGTCGTGCCCCCCCACACCCGATCCCTTTGCTGCCATTCACTTAAGTGTTGTCCATTTTTAGCATTTGGCTTCATTTATCTTTAGCCTCAGACTTTTGTTTCTGTTGTTACCAGCAGCTTAATCTGTTTTCCTTTTTCCACTTTTTGTTCCCTTTTGTTTCTGTTTTCTTTTTTTTAGGTTTTTTTGCTGACTTTTTATTCTGTCTAAAATGGGTGGTCGCCTGAGCTCTTTTTCTTGTTAAGAAAGGAAGAAAAAAATTATACTAAAACAATTTATTGTTGGTGCTACTTACTTTTGTGGTCTAATATATAGTTTTGTTTGCAGTATCATTTGGTCTTTGTATACCCTTCATCAGGGGTGTTGAGTTTGTTGTTTCGTTTGGAGAAGGTATTACTTCGTTGGCTCTGGGTCTTTAGTTTAATTTTTTTGAAATAATTACCTGATAGGAATTTGTTGGGTTCTTTATCCCTCAGAATTGTAAGTTATAATCTTTATGCTTGAACAGACATCGAATAAATAAGAATTATGTGTACAAAGTAAAATGTATGTTTTTTGTGTTTGAACGGACATGGACTAAATGAGAATTATGTGTATAAAAGAAAAATTGTGAAAGTAGCTGAATTTAAAAATAGGCGGCTTACAAAAATCAAAAAAATGTTGTAGATAGATAAAAAATCGAACAGTTTAGAATTAGATTGAATTTTTCATTTTATCAGGTGAAGAGTTCATAAGATTCGTTACGGCGGGTCAGAGCTTTTTGTCTTGTCACTTGTTTTTTAAGTTGTAAATTATTTGTTAAAACAAATCTGTTTTTATTGTTAAATTTTCTGAGAATTTTTCTAGTTTTAATTCGCATAAATATAAATGACTTAATTTGGATTTATATCCAAAGCGTCCGCAGTTGATTTTAAAATTAAATTGAAATTATGCAAAATTTCCTATAAAAAGTGAAATGTTGCAAAATTTCCTACAAAAAGTAAAATTTTGCATAATTTCCTATAAAAAGTGAAATTTTGCAAAATTTCCTATAAAAAGTGAAATTTGGCAAAATTTCCTATAAAAAGTGAAATTTTGCAAAATTTCCTATAAAAAGTGAAATTTTGCAAAATTTCCATAAAAAGTGAAATTTTGCAAAATTTCCTATAAAAAGTGAAATTTTGCAAAATATCCTATAAAAAGTGAAATTTTGCAAAATTTCCTATAAAAAGTGAAATTTTGCAAAATTTCCTATTAAAAGTGAAATTTTGCAAAATTTCCTATAAAAAGTGAAATTTTGCAAAATTTCCTATAAAAAGTGAAATTTTGCAAAATTTCCTATAAAAAGTGAAATTTTTCAAAATTTCTATAAAAAGTGAAAATTGGCAAAATTTCCTATAAAAAGTGAAATTTTGCAAAATTTCCTATAAAAAGTGAAATTTTGCAAAATTTCCTATAAAAAGTGAAATTTTGCAAAATTTCCTATAAAAAGTGAAATTTTGCAAAATTTCCTATAAAAAGTGAAATTTTGCAAAATTTCCTATAAAAAGTGAAATTTTGCAAAATTTCCTATAAAAAGTGAAATTTTGCAAAATTTCCTATAAAAAGTGAAATTTTGCAAAATTTCCTATAAAAAGTGAAATTTTGCAAAATTTCCTATAAAAAGTGAAATTTTGCAAAATTTCCTATAAAAAGTGAAATTTTGCAAAATTTCCTATAAAAAGTGAAATTTTGCAAAATTTCCTATAAAAAGTGAAATTTTGCAAAATTTCCTATAAAAAGTGAAATTTTGCAAAATTTCATATAAAAAGTGAAATTTTGCAAAATTTCATATAAAAAGTGAAAATTGGCAAAATTTCCTATAAAAAGTGAAAATTGGCAAAATTTCCTTTAAAAAGTGAAATTTTGCAAAATTTCCTTTAAAAAGTGAAATTTTGCAAAATTTCCTATAAAAAGTGAAATTTTGAAAAATTTCCTATTTAAAGTGAAATTTTGCTAAATTTCCTATAAAAAGTGAAATTTTGCAAAAAAAAAAATCCTGGACTATTTCACCTCAAAATACTCGCTTGGTTACTGTCTTTTCAGGATGTAAATCGTTGTATGTTGCGCGTCCTGTCTCTTATAAAATAAACAACTATTTTAAACAATTTATTTGCAAATATTTGTATTTGTATGCGCATAATTTTTTCCTACTGCCACCATAACTGAATGTCTAAATGTGTTTGTACATAAATTTTATTTCCTTCTCTAATATTTTACTTTTTTTGATACATTCGAATATCCTTTAATACACACACACATAAAAACAGACACATACATATGCATTTCATGTAGAGGAAAATATGATTTTAGAAGCCTCGTTTGAGGATGTAAGTATTCACACATAAAAAACTCTTGCTATAAACTTTTGTATGTGTTGGAAAGTGTATGAAGACTTGAGCATCAACAAAAAAAAGGAACCTAGAAAAAATATGTATAAATGATTTAGTTTTAAGCTCAAAATGTTGCAGTACTAAAATTATTGAAATAGATTTTATTACTTTTTTCTTTGGTTTTGTTGTTGTTGCTTTATTATGTTTTCTAGTTGTTTATGAACATAAAACTTAAGACCATAAATACATAACAAAAAAACATAAAAAACCACAAATAACTACATACAAGGACAACCCAAAAGGACCTCACTTGGAAAATTTTATCTTTTTCTTCTAAATCTATCCTCAGACCAACCTCGTATTTACACTTAATACTGTTTAATAATATTAAAGGATTTTAGGGGGAATTTCCTTGTTTTTATGCATTTTTTTTAAATCGAATATAGGGATAAAGCAATTGATTTTTATGCGGTTGAGAGGATTTGAATAATACAGAGATTTAGTTTTTTTTAACAACCCATTTTTTATATCTTTTTTCAATAAATTTTTTTGATGGCGATGAAATAAAATGAATTTGTTTAAATTAATCGTAAATTTTAAAGATTCTAACTCAAAAACTAATATCTAGTTTGCAAAAATTTAAAAAAAAAACTTATAAAAATAAGAAAATTTTGAAAAATTTTCTATAAAAATAAGAAAATTTTGAAAAATTTTCTATAAAAATAAGAAATTTTTGAAAAAATTTCTATAAAAATAAGAAATTTTTGAAAATTTTCTTATAAAAATAAGAAATTTTTGAAAAATTTCCTATAAAAATAGGAAATTTTTGAAAAATTTCCTGTAAAAATAAGGAAATTTTTGAAAAATTTCCTATAAAAATATAAAATTTTTGAAAAATTTCCTATAAAAATAGGAAATTTTTGAAAAATTTCCTATAAAAATAGGAAATTTTTGAAAAATTTCCTATAAAAGTAGGAAATTTTTGAAAAATTTCCTATAAAAATAATAAATTTTTGAAAAATTTCCTATAAAAATAGGAAATTTTTGAAAAATTTCCTATAAAAATAAGAAATTTTTGAAAATTTTCCTATAAAATTAAGAAATTTTTGAAAAATTTTCTATAAAAATAAGAAACTTTTGAAAAATTTCCTATAAAAATAAGAAATTTTTGAAAAAATTCCTATAAAAATAAGAAATTTTTGAAAATTTTCTTATAAAAATAAGAAATTTTTGAAAATTTTCTTATAAAAATAAGAAATTTTTGAAAAATTTCCTATAAAAATAAGAAATTTTTGAAAAATTTTCTATAAAAATAAGAAATTTTTGAAGAATTTTCTATAAAAATAAGAAATTTTTGAAAAAATTCCTATAAAAATAAGAAATTTTTGAAAATTTTCTTATAAAAATAAGAAATTTTTGAAAAATTTCCTATAAAATTAAGAAATTTTTGAAAAATTTCCTATAAAAATAAGAAATTTTTGAAAAATTTCCTATAAAAATAAGAAATTTTTGAAAATTTTCCTATAAAATTAAGAAATTTTTAAAAAATTTTCTATAAAATTAAGAAATTTTTGAAAATTTTCCTATAAAATTAAGAAATTTTTGAAAAATTTTCTATAAAAATAAGAAACTTTTGAAAAATTTCCTATAAAAATAAGAAATTTTTGAAAAATTTTCGATAAAAATAAGAAATTTTTGAAAAATTTTCGATAAAAATATGAAATTCTTGAAACACTTTCCATAAAAATGTGAAATTCTTGAAAAATTTTCTATCAAAATAAGAAATTTTTGAAACATTTCCTATAAAAATAAGAAATTTTTGTAAAATTTCCTATAAATATAAGAAATTTTTGAAAAATTTCCTATAAAAATAAGAAATTTTTGAAGAATTTCCTATAAAAATAAGAAATTTTTGAAAAATTTCCTATAAAAATAAGAAATTTTTGAAAAATTTCCTATAAAAATAAGAAATTTTTGAAAAATTTCCTATAAAAATAAGAAATTTTTTAAAAATTCGCGATAAAAATAAGAAATTTTGAAAAACAAGCAATTTTTAAAAAATTTTCTCCAAAAAATATGAAGCTTTCGAAAATTTTCATATAAAAGAAATTTTTTTTTTAATTTCCTATAGAAATAAGAAATTTTTGAAAAATTTCCTAAAAAAATAAATAAGAAATTTTTTAGAAAGTTTCTAAAAAAAAATAAGACATTTTTAAAAAATTTCCTATAAAAATTAGAAATTTTTTTAAATGGCGGAAACATTTTTATATTAATTTTGTTGTTCAAGCATTTTTTCAAATGTTAAATAACAATCAGATTTATTAGTTTCCTGGTTTTTCTTTGTCTAGTAAATTGTATTTATAAAATTAAATAAATTTAATTAAATTTAAATTATCTCCTTAAATTGTGTTTACTTAAAAATTAAATAATTAAATTTAATCCTATTATAATTTATAAATATTGACTAAATATTTGCTAATAAACTGTTTAGACACGTTTGGTGCCAGTTTAACTCCTAATTAATTTATGCAAATTAATTTTTTTGTTAATATTTAAATTTCATAAATAGCTTAAACAAATGTTTAAACAAACAGTAGCAAAGAATTTTTAGTCAAAAATTTAATATAAAAATTAACAAAAAAAAATTTTGACAATTTTGAATTTTTGAAGAAATTGGTCTTTTGAACCAATGATTAATGTACAAGAATATTCATCTATATTTTTGATGTCCTTTTCTATTTGTTTGCTCCTTGTTCGGTCATTCTATGAAATCGTAGTTCATATATTTATTTGATTCAAACAGTAAATAAAAACTCAATTTACTTTATAAATCTACAGGAAATAGTCTCACATCACAAATAATCCTCTAAATGGAAAAAAACTAATATAACGAAAAACTAATCTACACTGACAGAAAAAAATCGAAAAAAAGCTACCGAGATACAAACTAAAGTAACTAGGGAGTTCGTAGCTTAACTGAACCAAACTGGAAAGTAGAAAAAAATGTACACTTTATATACGAAAATATATGGTTTCAAGTTTGATTTATCACTCACATTTTGCTGGCAAAAACTTCATCTAAATTCAAACGTTTTATAAACTAGAGATATTGTCCAGATAAATAAAAGAAAATCAAATGAAAATAAATAAATGTTTTGTTAATGGTCAAATAAAATTGAAGAGTTTGAAACGAAAAAAAAAACAAAAAGTGATGGGAAAATACTGAACAATTCAACAATTCACTCTTGTTATAGAAAATTATTTAAATATCTTTTATTTAAAAAAAAAAAATCATAAATTTTCTATTTTTAAAGGAAATTTTTCACAAATGAATTATATTTATATATTTATTTATATATTTATTTTTAAAAAATTTCTTATTTTTTTTTTTAGGAAATTTCTCAAAAATTTCTTATTTTGTTTTAGGAAATTTTTAAGAAATTCCTTATTTAAAAAAAAAAATTTTCAAAAATTTCTTATTATTATAGGAATTTTTTTTCCAAAATTTTTTATTTTTTAAAAAAAAATTAAAAAAAAATTTCTTATTTTTTAAGTAAATTTTTAAAAAATTTCCAATTTTTTAGGAAAATTTTCAAAAGTTTCTTATATTTATAGGAAATTTTTGAAAAATTTATTTTTTTTTATAGGAAGTTTTTACATTTATAGGAAAATTTTCAAAAATTTCTTATTTTTATATGAAATTTATCAAAAATTTCTTATTTCTATAGGAAATATTTTAAAAATTTCTTATTTTTATGGGAAATTTTTCCAAAAATTTCTTATTTTTATAGGAAATTTTTCAAAAATTTCTTATTTTTAAAAGAAATTTTTCAAAAATTTCTTATTTTTAAAAGAAATTTTTCAAAAATTTCTTGTTTTTATAGGAAATTTTTCAAAAATTTCTTATTTTTATAGCAAATTTTAAAAAATTTCTTATTTTTATAGCAAATTTTTTAAACATTTCTTATTTTTATAGGAAATTTTTCAAAAATTTCTTATTTTTATAGGAAATTTTTCAAAAATTTCTTATTTTTATAGGAAATTTTTCAAAAATTTCTTATTTTTATAGGAAATTTTTCAAAATTTTTTTTTTATAGGAAATTTTTCAAAAATTTCTTATTTTTAATAGGAAATTTTTCAAAAATTTCCTATTTTTATAGGAAATTTTTCAAATTTTTTTTTATAGGAAATTTTTCAAAAATTTCTTATTTTTATAGGAAATTTTTTAAAAATTTCTTATTTTTATGGGAAATTTTTCAAAAATTTCCTATTTTTATAGGAAATTTTTCCAAAATGTTTATTTTTTTAGAAAAATTTTAAAAAATTTCTTGTTTTTATAGGAAATTTTTTAAAAGTTTCTTATTTTTATAGGAAATTTTTCAAAAATTTCTTATTTTTATAGGAAATTTTTCAAAAATTTCTTATTTTATAGGAAAATTTTTCAAAAATTTCTTTTTTTTTTATAGGAAATTTTTCAAAAATTTCTTATTTTTATAGGAAATTTTTCTAAAATTTCTTATTTTATAGGAAAATTTTTCAAAAATTTCTTTTTTTTATAGGAAATTTTTCAAAAATTTCTTATATTTATAGGAAATTTTTCAAAAATTTCTTATTTTTATAGGAAATTTTTCAAAAATTTCTAATTTTGATAGAAAATTTTTCAAGATTTTCATATTTTTATGGAAAATGTTTCAAGAATTTCATATTTTTATCGAAAATTTTTCAAAAATTTCTTATTTTTATGGGAAATTTTTCAAAAATTTCCTATTTTTATAGGAAATTTTTCAAAATTTTCTTATTTTCGCAGAAAATTTTTCAAAATTTTTCTGTTTTTATAGGATATTTTTCAAAATTTTTTTTGTTTTTATAAGAAATTTTTGAAAAATCTCCTATTTTTTAGGAAAATTTTCAAAATTTTCCAATTTTTATAGGAAATTTTTCAAAAATGTCTGATTTTTATTGAATTTCTTTTTCAAAATTTCTTATTTTTATCGGAAGTTTTTCAAAAAGGTAAGAATACTTTTATAGGCAATTTTTCAAAATTATTCTTTTTTTTTTTTGTAGGAATTTTTTCAAAAATTTCTTATTTTTATAGGAAATATTCCGCAAATTTCCTATTTTTATAGGAAATTTTTCAAAAATTTCTTATTTTTATATGAAACTTTGCAAAAATTTCTTAGTTTTATAGGAAATTTTTTCAAAAATTTCTTATTTTTAAAAGAAATTTTTCAAAAATTTCTTATTTTTATAAGAAATTTTTCAAAAATTTCTTATTTTTATAGGAAATTTTTCAAAAATTTCTTATTTTTATAGGAAAATTTTTCAAAAATTTCTTATTTTTATAGGAAATTTTTCAAAAATTTCTTATTTTTATAGGAAATTTTTCAAAAATTTTTTATTTTTATAGGAAAACTTTCAAAAATTTCTTATTTTGATAGCAAGTTTTAAAAAATTTCTTATTTTTATAGCAAATTTTGTAAACATTTCTTATTGTTATAGGAAAATTTTCAAAAGTTTCTTATTTTTATAGGAAATTTTTCAAAAATTTCTTATTTTTATAAGAAATTTTTCAAAAATTTCTTATTTTTATAGGAAATTTTTCAAAAATTTCTTATTTTTATAGGAAATTTTTCAAAAATTTCTTATTTTTAAAAGAAATTTTTCAAAAATTTCTTATTTTTATAAGAAATTTTTCAAAAATTTCTTATTTTTATAGGAAATTTTTCAAAAATTTCTTATTTTTATAAGAAATTTTTCAAAAATTTCTTATTTTTATAGGAAATTTTTCAAAAATTTCTTATTTTTATAGAAAATTTTTCAAAAATTTTTTATTTTTATAGGAAAACTTTCAAAAATTTCTTATTTTGATAGCAAATTTTAAAAAATTTCTTATTTTTATAGCAAATTTTTTAAACATTTCTTTTTTTATAGGAAATTTTTCAAAAGTTTTTCAAAAAAATTCTTATTTTTAGAGGAAATTTTTCAAAAAAATTCTTATTTTTAGAGGAAATTTTTCAAAAATTTCTTATTTTTATAGGAAATTTTTCAAAAATTTCTTATTTTTATAGGAAAATTTTCAAAAATTTCTTATTTTTATAGGAAATTTTTCAAAAATTTCTTATTTTTATAGGAAATTTTTCAAAAGTTTCTTATTTTTATAGGAAATTTTTCAAAAATTTCTTATTTTTATAGGAAATTTTTCAAAATTTTTTTTTATAGGAAATTTTTCAAAAATTTCTTATTTTTATAGGAAATTTTTCAAAAATTTCCTATTTTTATAGGAAATTTTTCAAATTTTTTTTTATAGGAAATTTTTCAAAAATTTCTTATTTTTATAGGAAATTTTTTAAAAATTTCTTATTTTTATGGGAAATTTTTCAAAAATTTCCTATTTTTATAGGAAATTTTTCCAAAATGTTTATTTTTTTAGAAAAATTTTAAAAAATTTCTTGTTTTTATAGGAAATTTTTTAAAAGTTTCTTATTTTTATAGGAAATTTTTCAAAAATTTCTTATTTTTATAGGAAATTTTTCAAAAATTTCTTATTTTATAGGAAAATTTTTCAAAAATTTCTTTTTTTTTATAGGAAATTTTTCAAAAATTTCTTATTTTTATAGGAAATTTTTCTAAAATTTCTTATTTTATAGGAAAATTTTTCAAAAATTTCTTTTTTTTATAGGAAATTTTTCAAAAATTTCTTATATTTATAGGAAATTTTTCAAAAATTTCTTATTTTTATAGGAAATTTTTCAAAAATTTCTAATTTTGATAGAAAATTTTTCAAGATTTTCATATTTTTATGGAAAATGTTTCAAGAATTTCATATTTTTATCGAAAATTTTTCAAAAATTTCTTATTTTTATGGGAAATTTTTCAAAAATTTCCTATTTTTATAGGAAATTTTTCAAAATTTTCTTATTTTCGCAGAAAATTTTTCAAAATTTTTCTGTTTTTATAGGATATTTTTCAAAATTTTTTTTGTTTTTATAAGAAATTTTTGAAAAATCTCCTATTTTTTAGGAAAATTTTCAAAATTTTCCAATTTTTATAGGAAATTTTTCAAAAATGTCTGATTTTTATTGAATTTCTTTTTCAAAATTTCTTATTTTTATCGGAAGTTTTTCAAAAAGGTAAGAATACTTTTATAGGCAATTTTTCAAAATTATTCTTTTTTTTTTTTGTAGGAATTTTTTCAAAAATTTCTTATTTTTATAGGAAATATTCCGCAAATTTCCTATTTTTATAGGAAATTTTTCAAAAATTTCTTATTTTTATATGAAACTTTGCAAAAATTTCTTAGTTTTATAGGAAATTTTTTCAAAAATTTCTTATTTTTAAAAGAAATTTTTCAAAAATTTCTTATTTTTATAAGAAATTTTTCAAAAATTTCTTATTTTTATAGGAAATTTTTCAAAAATTTCTTATTTTTATAGGAAAATTTTTCAAAAATTTCTTATTTTTATAGGAAATTTTTCAAAAATTTCTTATTTTTATAGGAAATTTTTCAAAAATTTTTTATTTTTATAGGAAAACTTTCAAAAATTTCTTATTTTGATAGCAAGTTTTAAAAAATTTCTTATTTTTATAGCAAATTTTGTAAACATTTCTTATTGTTATAGGAAAATTTTCAAAAGTTTCTTATTTTTATAGGAAATTTTTCAAAAATTTCTTATTTTTATAAGAAATTTTTCAAAAATTTCTTATTTTTATAGGAAATTTTTCAAAAATTTCTTATTTTTATAGGAAATTTTTCAAAAATTTCTTATTTTTAAAAGAAATTTTTCAAAAATTTCTTATTTTTATAAGAAATTTTTCAAAAATTTCTTATTTTTATAGGAAATTTTTCAAAAATTTCTTATTTTTATAAGAAATTTTTCAAAAATTTCTTATTTTTATAGGAAATTTTTCAAAAATTTCTTATTTTTATAGAAAATTTTTCAAAAATTTTTTATTTTTATAGGAAAACTTTCAAAAATTTCTTATTTTGATAGCAAATTTTAAAAAATTTCTTATTTTTATAGCAAATTTTTTAAACATTTCTTTTTTTATAGGAAATTTTTCAAAAGTTTTTCAAAAAAATTCTTATTTTTAGAGGAAATTTTTCAAAAAAATTCTTATTTTTAGAGGAAATTTTTCAAAAATTTCTTATTTTTATAGGAAATTTTTCAAAAATTTCTTATTTTTATAGGAAAATTTTCAAAAATTTCTTATTTTTATAGGAAATTTTTCAAAAATTTCTTATTTTTATAGGAAATTTTTCAAAAGTTTCTTATTTTTATAGGAAATTTTTCAAAAATCTCTTATTTTTATAGGAAATTTTTAAAAAAATTGTATTTTGATTGGAAATTTTTTTAAAAATTTCTTTCTTAATAGAAAATTTTTCAAAAATTTGTTATTTTTATAGAAAATTTTTCATAAATATTTTATATTGATCAGATATATCTCAATTCATATATTGTTAATTTTTTCCTTTTAGTCTTTATTTGATGTTATACCATCAAACTTCTTGTTTACACTGAAACTTTGTAGTCATGATACAAAATATTTGTAATTTTCGTACAGTCACTTGCCCTTTATCCTTAATCTGTTCATTTATATGGAACATTTTCATTTTAATATTTGCATATACCCACTTCTATATATACAAAAAATTTATTGTGGAAATAAATAATCGCAATAAATGTTTAAATTTACAGAATTCACTTACATGACATATCAAATCGTTTGTACACCTCGAAATTCATATAAAACCACAGGATGTACAACAAAGAAATCAATGCTCGGCATAATTCCAACAAATCATATTATGGATTATTACATATTGCCCACAAATATCGGGCACAATCCTCCAACCCCTAATAACAAAAATTGATAGATTTTATAGGAGTAGACCAAAAGCCACCAAAAAAGCAAAAACATCTCGTCCATATGAATAATTTGTGTGCCCTTCCCCCTAATCTTGCGTCCTTTTCACATTAAAAATGAGGGATTTTCTAATCTGTAGTAATGCGTCGCTGTAATTTATGTCATTTGTTAATGTTTTGCTGTAACTGAATTTATGTGATGTATGTGCCACATACATACTTTGTGCAACATCTAGTAAATGTGGCATGAAACACTAATATGTTGTATTACCACTACACATTGTGTGTAGTACATGTGCTTCGCTAAATGTAAACATTTAGCCATTTAAAGGGTATTTAGTCCCTAACCCACTACCAATGGGTCTAGCCTAAAGTATTAGTTAATGGCCAAAATGGTCAAATTGTATAAGTACAATGATGTTGCAGCCACATTCGCTCAGACACATGTTCCTGTTAAGCATTGCATCATGTCATTGCAAACTTTTACAATAGTTTTGCATTTGTATTGTTTGTTTTTGTCACTCTGTTGTTGTTGTTGTTTTTGTTTTATTTATTACATATTTTGTGGCTTTAAAAATTGAGTTTAAATGCGATAAATATTGGTAAATTGTTTAATTTTCTGTTGCCTGTTTTTAGGAGTTTTTTTTCAAGTTTTGTTTTGTTAACAGAATTAATTTAAATAAACCGTTTCGCGTGTCCGTTTATGTGCAAAAATATGCTGGATTGTTTGTTTTGTTGGCTGTTGTCGAGTTCAATGGCGGCTAGTTCATGGTCTAGTAGTGAAATGCGTTTTAAATCCAATTATGGTTACAAAATGGAGAGATATATAGTCCTTAATAGACTAAAATAAAAGTGGAGGTCAAAATCATTTGTATATTTAAAAAAAATTTATAAGTAAGAAATTAAAAAAAAAAATTCTTATGAAAATTAAAAATTTTTAAAAAATTTTCTAAAAAAAAAATAAGAAACTTGAAAAATTTCCTATAAAAATATTAAATTTTTTAAAAACTTCCTATAAAAATATTAAATTTTTAAAAAAATTCCTATAAAAATAGGAAATTTTCGACAAATTTCCTATACAAATAGGAAATTTTTGAAAAATTTCCTATAAAAACAAGGAAATTTTAAAAAAAATTTCCTATAAAAACAAGGAAATTTTTAAAAAATTTCCTATAAAAAAAGGAAATTTTTGAAAAATTTCCTATAAAAAAAGGAAATTTTTGAAGAATTTCCTATAAAAAAAGGAAATTTTAGAAAATTTTCATATATACAATTTTTGAAAAATTTCCTATAAAAATATTAAATTTTTGAAAACTTTCCTATAAAAATAAGAACATTTTTGATAAATTTCTTATAAAAAAAGGAAATCTTTGAAAAATTTCCTATAAAAATAGGAAATTTTTGAAAAATTTCCTATAAAAATAGGAAATTTTTGAAAAATTTCCTATAAAAATAGGAAATTTTTGAAAAATTTCCTATAAAAATAGGATATTTTTGAAAAATTTCCTATAAAAATAGGAAATTTTTGAAACTTTTCCTATAAAAATAGGAAATTTTTGAAAAATTTCCTATAAAAATAGGAAATTTTTGAAAAATTTCCTATAAAAATAGGAAATTTTTGAAAAATTTCCTATAAAAATAGGAAATTTTTGAAAAATTTCCTATAAAAATAGGAAATTTTTGAAAAATTTCCTATAAAAATAGGAAATTTTTGAAAAATTTCCTATAAAAATGGGAAATTTTTGAAAAATTTCCTATAAAAATGGGAAATTTTTGAAAAATTTCCTATAAAAATGGGAAATTTTTGAAAAATTTCCTATAAAAATAGGAAATTTTTGAAAAATTTCCTATAAAAATAGGAAATTTTTGAAAAATTTCCTATAAAAATAGGAAATTTTTGAAAAATTTCCTATAAAAGTAGGAAATTTTTGCAAAATTTCCTATAAAAATAGGAAATTTTTGAAAAATTTCCTATAAAAATAAGAACGTTTTTGAAAAATTTCCTATAAAAATAAGAACATTTTTGAAAAATTTCCTATAAAAAAGGAAATTTTTGAAAAATTTCCTATAAAAAACGGAAATTTTCCAAAAATTTCCTATAAAAAACGGAAATTTTCCAAAAATTTCCTATAAAAATAAGAAATTTTTGAAAAATTTCCTATAAAAAAAGGAAATTTTTGAAAAATTTCCTATAAAAAAGGAAATTTTTCAAAAATTTCTTATTTTTATATTTTTATTTTTGAAAAATTACCTATAAAAAAAAGGAAATTTTTGAAAAATTTCCTATAAAAAAAGGAAATTTTTGAAAAATTTTTCAAAAATTTCCTATAAAATTAGGAAAATTTTGAAAAATTTCCTATAAAAATAAGAAATTTTTGAAAAATTTCGTTTAAAAATAAGAAATTTTTTAAAAGTTTCGTGTAAAAATGAGAAAATTTTTGAAAATTTACTATAAAAATAGGAAATCTTAAAAAATTTGCTATGAAAATAAGGAAATTCAAAAATTGAATTTTTGAAAAAAATTCTCTTTTAAACGTGAATTTTTAAAAAAATTCCCTTTAAAAAGTGAATTTTTGAAAAATTCCCTTTAAAAAGTAAATTTTTGAAAAATTCCCTTCAAAAGTGAATTTTTGAAAATTTTAAAAAGTGAATTTTTTAAAAATTCGCTTTAAAAAGTGAATGTTTGAGAAATTCCCTTTAAAAAATAAATTTTTAAAAAATTCCCTTTAAAAAGTGAATTTTTGAAAAATTTCGTTTAAAAAGTGAATTTTTGAAAAATTCCCTTTAGGAGGTAAATTTTTGGAAAACTATTAAATTTTTAAATTTCACTGTTTTGTTGATTGCTTTAATATCAAAGTACTTGATATTGTGTGCCGTGTGGTTTTAATTGGAAACTCTACAGCGCTTAAATATTAGAAAACCACTGACAACAAAACATTAAAATTGTATTAAATTTTTGGTAGAACAAAATAAAAATGACGACCAAAAATAATGACCATGTTTTTTTTATTATTTTTTGTTTTTGTTCCTAAAACCGCTTAATTTGGGACACATTTGGCAAAATTTTAGTTAGGCACTGAAACAACCAATTTCAAATTTAAAAACGAAGCAATAAAATTTCTAAATTTTAAAAAAATATTTCAAAAATCTTTATTTTTACTATATTTTTTTAGATTTAAATTGTGCCAGTTTTTTTTCGAAATTTCATTTTTCCAATTATTCCTCTGATGACCTTAATATTTTTTTTTACTTTTCCCTCTACATACAAAACATAAAAAAATAATTACATGTTTTTCCTATTTTTCTTTTTTTCAATTTTTCAATTGTTTTACCTAACACATCAAACGAATTGAAAAAAAATGTCCTACAAAATCCCTTGGCTCATTTTAATATCCATTTACATGCAGAGTCTCTAATAAATCCATTTAAATTTTACTAAATATTAAAAACATTTTCAAAACTTCCCAGTTCAAAGGCTCCCTCAAGCGCAGCATGGAAATAAAATAATAAAACGAGACGAGTACAAAAGTTTTAGCATTAACCCCATTTTACTGTTTGTAAAAAACAGGAAAAACTGGGTGATATTTCCCCTTGAACACAAAAAAATCAACAAATATAAAACTAGAAAAAAATTTCAAAATAAAAAAAAAACAGAATAAAATTGAAAATAAATTTCGGCTAAGCAAAATTTGTATAAATTTCTAATAATGATTTAGTTGCAATTTCCTATAAAAATAGGAAATTTTTGAAAAATTTCCTATAAAAATAGGAAATTTTTGAAAAATTTCCTATAAAAATAGGAAATTTTTGAAAAATTTCCTATAAAAATAGGAAATTTTTGAAAAATTTCCTATAAAAATAGGAAATTTTTGAAAAATTTCCTATAAAAATAGGAAATTTTTGAAAAATTTCCTATAAAAATAGGAAATTTTTGAAAAATTTCCTATAAAAATAAGAAATTTTTGAAAAATTTCCTATAAAAATAGGAAATTTTTGAAAAATTTCCTATAAAAATGGGAAATTTTTAAAAAATTTCCTATAAAAATAGGAAATTTTTGAAAAATTTCCTATAAAAATAGGAAATTTTTGAAAAATTTCCTATAAAAATAGGAAATTTTTGAAAAATTTCCTATAAAAATAGGAAATTTTTGAAAAATTTCCTATAAAAATAGGAAATTTTTGAAAAATTTCCTATAAAAATAGGAAATTTTTGAAAAATTTCCTATAAAAATAGGAAATTTTTGAAAAATTTCCTATAAAAATAGGAAATTTTTAAAAAATTTCCTATAAAAATAGGAAATTTTTGAAAAATTTCCTATAAAAATAGGAAATTTTTGAAAAATTTCCTATAAAAATAGGAAATTTTTGAAAAATTTCCTATAAAAATAGGAAATTTTTGAAAAATTTCCTATAAAAATAGGAAATTTTTGAAAAATTTCCTATAAAAATAGGAAATTTTTGAAAAATTTCCTATAAAAATAGGAAATTTTTGAAAAATTTCCTATAAAAATAGGAAATTTTTGAAAAATTTCCTATAAAAATAGGAAATTTTTGAAAAATTTCCTATAAAAATAGGAAATTTTTGAAAAATTTCCTATAAAAATAGGAAATTTTTGAAAAATTTCCTATAAAAATAGGAAATTTTTGAAAAATTTCCTATAAAAATAGGAAATTTTTGAAAAATTTCCTATAAAAATAGGAAATTTTTGAAAAATTTCCTATAAAAATAGGAAATTTTTGAAAAATTTCCTATAAAAATAGGAAATTTTTGAAAAATTTCCTATAAAAATAGGAAATTTTTGAAAAATTTCCTATAAAAATAGGAAATTTTTGAAAAATTTCCTATAAAAATAGGAAATTTTTGAAAAATTTCCTATAAAAATAGGAAATTTTTGAAAAATTTCCTATAAAAATAGGAAATTTTTGAAAAATTTCCTATAAAAATAGGAAATTTTTGAAAAAATTCCTATAAAAATAGGAAATTTTTGAAAAATTTCCTATAAAAATAAGAAATTTTTGAAAAATTTCCTATAAAAATAAGAAATTTTTGAAAAATTTCCTATAAAAATAGGAAATTTTTGAAAAATTTCCTATAAAAATAAGAAATTTTTGAAAAATTTCCTATAAGAATAAGAAATTTTTGAAAAATTTCCTATAGAAATAAGAAATTTTTGAAAAATTTCCTATAGAAATAAGAAATTTTTGAAAAATTTCCTATAGAAATAAGAAATTTTTGAAAAATTTCCTATAGAAATAAGAAATTTTTGAAAAATTTCCTATAAAAATAAGAAATTTTTGAAAAATTTCCTATAAAAATAAGAAATTTTTGAAAAATTTCCTATAAAAATAAGAAATTTTTGAAAAATTTCCTATAAAAATAAGAAATTTTCAAAAAATTTCCTATAAAAATAAGAAATTTTTAAAAAAATTTCCTATAAAAATACGAGATTTTAAAAAAAATTCCTATAAAAATGGTACATTTTTGAAAAATTTCCTATAAAAAATAGGAAATTTTTTAAAACTTTTCTATAAAAATAGGAAATTTATGAGGAAGCCTTCAGGTATAAGACTTAATAGGCAGATATACTAAGGCCTATACAGATTAAGATATATTTACACATAAACATCGAGACATAGACTAAGACATGTACTTATATATACTAAGACTTATACATACTAAGACATTGACTAAAACATACACCAAGACATACCAATTGTATTTCAAGAAATTTAGACATTTTCTTAAGCATTTTTCGTTAGTATTTATAGATTTTTAACTTTTGTGTAAAAAAATATAAAACTTTTTAAATCAAATACTTTTTGCCATTAAAAGTTGTCTTTTAATCCTATCAAAACCGTAAAGCAAACAACAATATTTGTTCCAAAACAAGCCACTACTTCTTCTAAAACTCCACCACCAGCACCACTAGTTTCAGTTCCAGTTCAAGCCTTAGCCATGTTTTTTCTGTATTTGTCTTCTCTTATTTAATGTCTAAGTCTACGGATTAAAAAGTTAAATCGAAACCATTTGTATTATATTTTTCTAAAACATTTTTGCTGATGTTTTCCTTAAACCTCCTGACAAGATGCTCTTGGCTCCTGCTATAAATAAAATAGTCGCACCAAAAAAACCCCAAAAAGATAAAGAACAGCAGCCATTTCAAAACAAATAAAAGCCCAAGAACTACTTGATGCTGGTTGGAAAGCTCCTGCTGGAATAGGTTGTTAGAGTTACAAGAGTAGAGCATTAAAACTTCTTAGCCATTTGAGTAATTTTGGCCAAATATAAGTCAGAGACAAACAAAACTATACAAGAGCAAATAAGGCTTAAAACAAGAGGCAGTGAAAAGCCACTTTTTATAATTTTAGAAAACCATAGGCAAAATAGAAATAATGGGTACAAAAACAAAATTTGGCCAAAAATTAAATAAACAAAAAGTTCGCACAGAAATTGTGGACTTTATTTGGATAATTAACATAAGTATTGGCTTAAAGATACAAACAGTTAATAAGTTTTAATCTAGGTATTAGTAAATGCCTCACGGAATGCATACATACATAGTCATGTAGTCTATTTCCCATAAAAATAAGAAATTAAATACAATACAATAAGAATAAGAAATTTTTGAAAAATTTCCTATAAAAATAAGAAATTTTTGAAAATTTTCCTATAAAAATAAGAAATTTTTGAAAATTTTCCTATAAAAATTAGAAATTTTTGAAAATTTTCCTATAAAAATTAGAAATTTTTGAAAATTTTCCTATAAAAATAAGAAATTTTTGAAAATTTTCCTATAAAAATAAGAAATTTTTGAATATTTTCCTATAAAAATTAGAAATTTTTGAAAATTTTCCTATAAAAATAAGAAATTTTTGAAAATTTTCCTCTAAAAATAAGAATTTTTTGAAAAATTTCTTATAAAAATAAAAAATTTTTAAAAAATTTCCTATAAAAATAAGAAATTTTCAAAAATTTCCTATCAAAATAAGAAATTTTTGAAAAATTTCCTATAAAATAAGAAATTTTTGAAAAATTTCCTATCAAAATGAGAAATTTTTGAAAAATTTCCTATAAAAATAAGAAATTTTTGAAAATTTTCCTATCAAAATAAGAAATTTTTGAAAATTTTCCTATAAAAATAGGAAATTTTTGAAAAATTTCTTTTAAAAATAAGAAATTTTTGAAAAATTTCTTTTAAAAATGAGAAATTTTTGAAAAATTTCTTTTAAAAATAAGAAATTTTTGAAAAATTTCTTTTAAAAATAAGAAATTTTTGAAAAATTTCTTTTAAAAATAAGAAATTTTTGAAAAATTTCTTTTAAAAATAAGAAATTTTTGAAAAATTTCTTTTAAAAATAAGAAATTTTTGAAAAATTTCCCATCAAAATAAGAAATTTTCAAAAATTTCATATCAAAATAAGAAATTTTTGAAAAATTTCCTATAAAATAAGAAATTTTTGAAAAATTTCCTATCAAAATGAGAAATTTTTGAAAAATTTCCTATAAAAATAAGAAATTTTTGAAAAATTTCCGAAAAAATAAGAAATTTTTGAAAAATTTTCTTAAAAAAAAAATAGAAATTTTTTCAAAATTTTGCTAAACAAATCAAAAATATTTAAAAAATTTCCTATAAAAATAAGAAATTTTTGAAAAATTTCCTATAAAAATAAGAAATTTTTGAAAAATTTCCTATAAAAATAAGAAATTTTTGAAAAATTTCCTATAAAAATAAGAAATTTTTGAAAATTTCCTATAAAAACAAAAAATTTTTGAAGAATTTCTTATAAAAATAAGAAATTTGTAAAACTTTTCCTATAAAAATAAGAAATTTTTGAAAAAATTCTTATAAAAATAAGAATAAGAAATTTTTAAAAAAGAAAAAGAAAATTTTCAAAAATTTTCTATAAAAATAAGGAATTTCTGAACAATTTCCTATAAAAATGAGAAATTTTTGAAAAATTTCTTATAAAAATTATAAGAATTTTTGAAAAATTTTTTATAAATTTTTTTTTTCAAAAATTTCATATTTTTGTAGAAATTTTTTCAAAAATTTCTCATTTTTAAAGAAAATTTTTCAAAAATTTTTTAAAAATTTCTAGTTTTTAAAGAAGATTTTTCAAAAGTTTCTGTTTTTATAGATTTTTTTAAGTTCCTATTTTTATAGGAAATTTTTCCAAAATTTCTTATTTTAATACGAAATTTTTCAAAAATGTCTAAGACATAGACTAAAAATTTTCTATAGATATTTTTAGTCTATGTCTTAGGCTATGTCTTAGTCTCTGTCGTTCATGAGTAGTTCTTTTTTCAACTAATTTATTTTGCAAAAACGTGCATTACTTAAAATTTTATCGTCTCAAATGCAAATTGGGATCTTTGTCTCAAAGTTTTTATTATCGTGTAACGCTAATTTGGTTATTTTAACGACATAGCTCAGCTCGTAACCAAAACGTAATTGTAATTATAACTAAATGTTATTTTTTTACAAATTGGAATATTATAGGAACGCGTTATTATCCAAAAAAAAAAAAACAACAAATGTTACACTTTTTTCGAGTAATACACGCCAGCCAGATTATATGGAATAAGCTCTGAATAAATGTTTGGCTTCGAATAATTTCAAATTACATTTTAACACACATATCAGACGATTAAGATATAGCATATTTATATACCATTGATGGACAAAAAGAAAATGTGATTGTATTTGTGAGCGAAACGAGAGAATACACCGGCAGAAGCACGAATCGATATAAATTTGGTTGTTTATTTCTGTTTTATTTCAGTTACCGCCGAACCAGCGAGGAATGAACATGAGGAGAAGTATTGTACTTTTTTTTTGTTATTTTTAGTAAACAAATATTAATTATTTATTTCCTATAGAAAAAAAGTATCTTTCTATAGATATACTATTTCTTATTAATAAAAAATTACTTTTTCTATAGAAAAAATTACTTTTTTTATAGAAAAAATTACTTTTTCTATAGAAAAAATTACTTTTTCTATAGAAAAAATTACGTTTTCTATAGAAAAAATTACTTTTTCTATAGAAAAACTTACTTTTTCTATAGAAAGAATTACTTTTTCTATAGAAAAAATTACTTTTTCTTTAGAAAAAATTACTTCTTCTATAGAAAAAATTACTTTTTCTATAGAAAAAATTACTTTTTCTATAGAAAAAATTACTTTTTCCATAGAAAAAATTACTTTTTCTATAGAAAAAATTACTTTTTCTATAGAAAAAATTACTTTTTCTATAGAAAAAATTACTTTTTTTATAGAAAAAATTACGTTTTCTATAGAAAAAATTACTTTTTCTATAGAAAAAATTACTTTTTCTATAGAAAAAATTACTTTTTCTATAGAAAAAATTACTTTTTCTATAGAAAAAATTACTCTTAATTGCATTGCCATTTATATGAACCACTGTAATAGGAAAAAAATCTATGAGCATCAAGCTAACATGTGCACTCGCCAAAGTCTGTTGAACGATTAAATCATTGATGGACGTTTCACCAAACAATTGTTTATAAGCAATTGACATACATATAACAACACAACATCTCGCAGTGTATTTTTAAGAAAAACCAACAAAAAATGATCAAAATAACGGCTTAATTTAAAGAGCATAAGAAAAAGGGGGCGTTGCTTACAAACAATTGTTTGATGAAATGTCCATCAATGTTATATACCCAAACATACACACACACACACATTTATAAACTAATGAACAAATTATTTACATGCTCAAACATTTATAGTATTTGTGTAATGAAATTTGTTTATAAAGGGTATTCACGCAAGTAAGTTTGAACTTGTGCAATTGTGCAAAATTGCAACTACGTTTATGTTAGTTAGTTTGTTATGAATTCTTTCAAAAATAAGCAAAATGTGTAGTTTTTTGTTATATTTGTGACTTGCGTTAGTTTTGCTCTTTTTGCACATTATGTTTTTAGCTATCGTGAGTACCCCTCTTGGTTTTAATACAAATTTTATTTACACTATAAAGAAGAAAGAAAGACGAAAAAAAGCAAAAATCAAAGAGTAAAGTGAGTAGTATAGAAAAAACTAGTACGGAAATTGTTCATTAGATGAACAATTTGCGCGTGCAAAACTAGTAAATTGGCGATGGTAGTGATGGTGGCGAATTCAGCAGAAAAAAAATATAAAACATAGTTGTTTACGGTCCTCCTCATCATGTATCCAACAAAATATAGACATAAAAAGCGTTAAGTAATGTAAAGGGGCTGTATATTACACGAAATGGCCGATAAAAAGAGGGTGTTGCGAAGGGGTTACGAAAAGCGACTGGTTTATACAACGTTTGTAACAATGGCTGTGTCAATGATTCTCTGAAAAATACCAGATTTTCTATCAGTTATTCACTGGTTTTTATTGTTATTTTTAAATTACAATTTTTTTTTGTTTGCAAAAATTGTGTATTTTTTTTTATAGATTCGAAGCGCAAAAAATATATATAAAAAAATAAGATAAAAACATGGCAGTTTAATATTTAACAAAAATACCAGCAATAGCTGCTCAAATATACAATAAAAAAAATAAAAAAAACTAGAAAAATAAAAATTTTAATATATAAAAAATAGGAAAACAAACAAGAAATTATTATAGTCAATCCTGATCGTAGAATACCCTAAACAAATTAGGTCATAGTGGGCCGGTATAACCATAAAATTTTTTATAAATATAAGAATTTTTTTAAAAGTTTCCTATAAAATTAGGAAATTTTTGAAAAATTTCCTTTAAAAAAAAGAAAAAATTTTAAAAATTTCCTATGAAAATAAGAAATTTTTGAAAAATTTTCTATAAAAATAAGAAATTTTTGAAAAATTTCCTAAAAAAATAAGAAATTTTTGAAAAATTTCGTATAAAAATAAGAAATTTTTGAAAATTTCCTATTAAAATAAGAAATTTTTGAAAAATTTCCAATAAAAAATTTCATATAAAAATAAGAAATTTTTGAAAAATTTCCTATAAAAATAAGAAATTTTTGAAAAAATTTCCTATAAAAATAAGAAATTTTTGAAAAATTTCCTATAAAAATAAGAAATTTTTGAAAAATTTCCTATAAAAATAAGAAATTTTTGAAAAATTTCCTATAAAAATAAGAAATTTTTGAAAAATTTCCTATAAAAATAAGAAATTTTGAAAAATTTCCTATAAAAATAAGAAATTTTTAAAAAATTTCCTATAAAAATTTAAAATTTTTGAAAAGTTTTGTATAAAAATAAGAAATTTTTGAAAAGTTTGCTATAAAAATAAAAAAAAATTTTGAAAACTTCAAGAAATTTTTGAAAAAATTCCTATAAAAATAAGAAGTTTTTGAAAAATTTTCTATAAAAATAAGAAATTTTTGAAAAATTTCCTATAAAAATAAGAAATTTTTGAAAAATTTTTTATAAAAATAAGAAATTTTTGAAAAATTTTTTATCAAAATAAGAAATTTTTGAAAAATTTTTTATCAAAATAAGAAATATTTGAATAATTTCCTATAAAAATAAGAAATTTTGAAAAATTTCCTATAAAAATAAGAAATTTTTGAAAAATTTCCTATAAAAATAAGAAATTTTTGAAAAATTTTCTGTAAAAATAAGAAATTTTTGAAAATTTCCAATAAAAATAAGAAATTTTTGAAAAGTTTCCTATAAAAATAAGAAATTTTTGAAAAATTTCCCATAAAAATAAAAAATGTTTGAAGTTTCCAAAATTTTGTTATTTTTATAGGAAATTTCATAAATTGGTCATTTTAATTAATTTTATCTTTTTATATGAAATTTTTCAAAAATTTCTTATTTTTGTAGGAAATCTTTCAAAAATTTCTTACGTTTGTAGGAATTTTTTCAAAATTTCTTATTTTATTAGGAAACTTTTCGAAAATTTCTTAATTTTGCAAGAAATTTTTTAAAAATTTCTTATTTTTTTTTAGGAAATTTTTCGAAAATTTCTTAATTTTGCAAGAAATTTTTCAAAAATTTCTTATTTTATAGGAAATTTTTGAAAAATTTTTTAATTTTTATAGGAAATTTTTCAAAAAAATTCTTATTTTTATAGGAAATTTTTCAAAAAAATTCTTATTTTTATAAGAAATTTTTAAAAAATTTCTTATTTTGATAGGAAATTGATCAAAAATTTCTTGTTTTTGTAAGAAATTTTTTAAAATTTCTTATTTTTCCTATTTTTATAGGAAAATTAAAAAAAATTTTTTTTTTATTCGAAATTTTTTAAAATATTGTTATTTTTATAGGAAATTTTCTAAAAAATTATTATTTTTATAGAAAACTTTTCATAAATGTCTCATTTTTTTAATTTTTTTTCTTATATGAAATTTTTCACGAGTTTCTTATTTTTATAGGAAAATTTTCAAAAATTTCTTATTTTTATAGGAAATTTTTTTTTTTTTGTATAGGAAGTTTTTTAAAATTTCTTATTTTTATAGGAAATTTTTCAAAATTTTTTATTTGTATAAGAAATTTTTAAAAATTTTTTATTTTTATAATAAATTTTTCAAAATTTTCTAGTTTTTATAATAAATGTTTCAAAAAATTCTTATTTTTATAGGAAATTTTTCACAAACTTCTTATCTTTATAGGAAATTTTCCAAAAAATCGTGTTTTTATAATAAATTTTTCAAAAATTTCTTGTTTTTATAGGAAGTTTTTCAAAAATTTCTTATTTTTATAGGAAAATTTTCAAA